>JAMKCH010035187.1:0-35894 GCA_023653785.1 Ophioderma brevispina | reverse complement strand
TAACCTGGTCACTACACGGCCATATCCGCCTCCTGGGCGATCAAATTATTGACAGAAAAGTCTAGTTGAATGCAACTAGATAGTAGGTTAGTAGTATCAGTTATACTAAGCTACTTTAGGGCTGATATACTATCTATTTGCTTAGTGTAAAAGCGTGGAAGCGAAAGGCGCTAGTGATAACATAAAAACTGCATGCGCATATGTTTTATTTTGTTGAGGTTGTCCAAATGTCAGCCTCAACAGACATGTTTATTCCGTTGAAGGCGCCAATTTCACTATAGCGTTTTCGCTTCCGTCGATGCTGATGCTACTAGTATAGGGATATAGATCATCAGCGCATACTAGGCTCACAACCATGGCTAATGTACTAGCCTAGCTGGTGCATGATGTTCTATAGTAGTGCTTTAGCTTCCATGAATCAACAAAATCAGCATTTCTTTGTATGGCAGACTTTTAGTCAAAGCTCGTACTTTAAAGCTTTCGGCCACGGGGCGCATAACCCCCGCAGCCAGCGCGCAAGTGGCTGGCAAGGCCTGCTAGAACTAACACGGGCATCCGTCTGCTCATTCATCCACGGTAATGGGATTTAGCCTCTGACTAATGTTTGCAGTTTGTAGACTTATGGCCCATCTTTTTCACATTCATACGGGGACAATTGAATATTAATAGTAAGAACAATGACAGATGTTGAATCTTAAAAAGGAATTTTATTATGGGGAATACCACTGCAAAACAAATCGTTGGTTAATTTAACACCGAGGGTGTCGATTTTAACACCAAGCCGGAGTTTGGAGAGGACCACACCTATTGGTGTTTAAACTTACACCAAAATTGGTGTTATAATTGACACTAATGTTGGTGTTACAATATATGACATACCACTTCTTGGTGTTAATCCTACACCACATGGTCGGGTGTTAATTGATGTATTTTAACACCTACTGGTGTTAAATTGACACACTGTTAATTAACACCCTCGTGGGTGTTAAATTGACTCACGGGTTTAATTTACCACCCTCCGGTGTCCAGGAGGAACACAACTCTTGTGTTAATTAACACCAATTTTGTGGGTTTAACCTGTTATCGCTGTAACATCTAAATGTTTAGTAGAAACGGTTGCTGTTTTTTAATTGTTTGTTTCTATATTAGCTGCTTTCACATTCTAGCATTACATAAGCCGACCACCAAAATGCATAACCAACATTTTTGCAGCAACCCACCAAGCGGTGTTAAAATCCTAACTTTAGCAACCAGAAATTAACACTGACAAGCTTAACACCGGCCAGGTGTTGCATATTCAACAACGGAGTTTTTGCAGTGTAACAGCCATTTTTTTGGAAAAAATAAAGATTTGATGACGTCACGCACGGTAGCATTGATTGGTTTAAATTATTTTGCGTGCGGGTGCCCATTCAGTATAAATGACGTACGTTTCCCTACATTGAAAAAAACAACCGATTATCGTCATCGTACGTCGTTTTTGGAATCAGTAGGGAAAAGGTAAATTCTGTACGGTTTAGAGCCTATACACGTGTCCTTTTTTGGAAAAAAATCAGAGAACTTTGGGCATAGGGTCCTGGTAAAGACCGTGATTTAACATAGTCGGATTTATACATATCGGTCGCCCCCGAAGAGCAAACTGATCCCTGATACCTGACACGTGAACTGGGACCGGCTTGCAACCAAACTATTCATCTCGTACCGTTTATAACTACAAAACGGCAAAGCGGCAAGCATTCTTATCTCTGTTGTCACAAAGCGTAAAATCGAATCAAGATGTGAACTACACTGGTGGTTTCTGTACAAGGGAGGGTATGACACATCCGCTCGATTTGGGCACTTGGGTGATTTCCAAACGTTAATTTTGGTGAACTGCTACAGTGCATTGTACTATGGCATCTCGGTCCCAGTTACTTAAAAAATCAATCATCATTAACCTTTGTTTCAAAAGATCTTAGTAATATCATGAAAATAAATTAAAGACACAAAAATATAATTCACATCAATCATAGCTTCTGTTACCTGACCTTTGCATACGCAAAACCCAGAAACTTCCCCTGCAAAGTAATCTCTATCAAACATAATACCCTTGAACATACGCGCCAATGGCCTCCAGAGCTAGCGCTCTGTACCATGCTCACCGATCACTCTATATAAAAGCCCTATTATAATTAGTATCCCCCAAACCATTGCATCCTGGTAAATCGCACTTACGTTTTGCTGACTCGAGAGGATCAATACTACGGTTGCCAGCATCAGTACATACTCCGGGGTTAATGTCCCAGCTGTGTAAAAATGCCCATCCATATTAGGTTTGCTAGTCACTTTTTCTAATCATTAAAAAAATCCGCTATCTAAATTAAAAGGGGTTCGCTAGTCCATTATTAAAAGGGTTCGCTAGTCATAACTAAAGGGGTTCGCTAGTCATGAATAAAGGGTTCACTCTTCAAAAACTGAAAAAGGGTTTACAATCATAAATTTGTAAATTCAACCATAATCCCATTGGTTTTTTTTTTCTTCTGTTAGTTCGCACAAGTCAGTACGACACCTTTTCGGGTGGTGGGTTTGGACGGGCAGAAAGTTGGTTTTTCCAGCACTGCCTTTAATTATAATCAGGATTCTCGATTCGGATAGCAACCCCCTTCTTTTAATGAATACAACATTTTGAAGCATTAACATTCACATTATAGCTTAATAACATTACCTGTACACAACTGTGCAAACATTTGAAAATTGCCGCCTCTAAAAAGAATGTGGTTATTGCTTTGAGGAAATTTGTATTTGCTGATGTAATGTGCCTGTGTCCACTTTAAGTGACAATCCCTTACTTTGTTGAGTAATTTTGCTTGTAACCAAGCTGCTTCAAGTGCAGCCGAAAATGTAAGGATTTTTTCCTTTATCCGGGATTTTTAATGAAAAAAGGGTTGAAATTTGGGTGGTTTACACCCTACCACATATTGGCAAAACAGCCAACATTTGGGAAAAGGTCCACTTTTGCAAAGTTACCCCCCAGAAATTCTAGCTGTGGGCCTTGTTGGGAAAAATGTCAAAGTCGCCTCCTCTGGATTCTAAACTTCTTTTCAGTTGGACCTCTTCACTGGTTTATGTGTTTGGCATGGATAACACAAACTGAAGACTTTTTATATACTGAGTGGGCCTAACGTACAAGTCTTGCTGTTCTCCTGATGATAGATTTGACTGACCAGATTGTAGGGTTAAACTTGCACAAAGATGCCTACTTTAGTGAAGTTTGTGTAGGGGTGTTTTTGTACCATTTCTGTTCACTGTATTTTAAATGACTTTGTTTGTGGGGTTGGGGCATTCCACACAACTCAGGGCACATAAACTAAAAGCCCAAATAATTTAAATCCAGAGTAGCACATTTTTAAAAAGTGCCAAAGTTTGTTGTTTTGTGCACTTTAAGGTATTTAATTGGATTTTTAAGAAACTAGCATTTTGTGCTCTGGAAACTTACCCTTCTACTTGATGCTTTGTGCTGTGATTTAGGCACATCAACCCAACTGCAATTAACAAAATAGCTTCACTATTTTGCAGTATCCACTGTTTTGTAAGTTTGTAATGGTCTGTGAATAGGGCATTCTAACTGAACTGTCGGCATTTTCCTTTTCACGTTTTGGTGTTTTCCAATATTAAAACTATGAAACCTTTAGAACCCCATGCTTTTGGTACTGTTCAGTAGAGGGTTTACTTGTTACTCTTTATAATGTCCTTATTTACTTACGCAACAAGAACAATCAGATGCCATTTAAATCAGCCTAGCGAATTACGTGAGTTAATTAATTTTGCTCTGGCTTTGCTGTTTTGAGAATTTATTTTGGGTTGTTAAGGTTGATATAAGGAATAGAAAAGTGATAACACACCGAATAGGTTTCACATCTTTTAACCACTTAATCTGTTTTTAATTTCCCGTTTTATTTCTGCAAGATAACTTGGGGGGGGGGGGGGGGGGGGAAAAAGAACTCTTGTAAGTTCAGCCTTGGCTTGAATTCTCAAATTCTCTGCAACCTGCTCAATTATGTTATAACTTTTCTTCTCAATTATGTTGGTGCTGTTTTTTTTATGTGCCGTCCTGTTCACAAAGTAGACCAACAAATCACAGACAAACTTATAGTTGGCACATCTTCAATTCTTCATTAATTTTTTGCCACACACTATGTATCACGCCCAAGCGAGTTATTTTTGGATGTTTAAGGCTGAAAACCCTGAGGTAATAACACCCAAATACCACCATGAGGTTCATCAGGGAGCTGCTTAGGCCCTGACGGGGCCCAGGGGAAGAGCCCACTAGTGTTGATCCAATGGGGAAATGCCATGCTGTTTTTTCTTTTTCATTTTGATTTGGTGCAAATTTGATCCTTATTTCAATGTCCACGATCTTTTCTCCATTTTTTAGACCCCGGGGCTGCTTGCACTCCTCCGCCAACACAGCTGGCTACGTGCATTTAAAGTTTGCACTTGCCAACAATTTTGTCTGGTGATGTGATTGTGGCTTAATGATGCACTAAAACCGATATGAAAAGGTTGCATGTAATGATCTTTAAGGGGGCTAGGACACGATAGATCTATCCGAAATTTTTCATTGAACCTCGGTTATGAAAACTTCTCCTCGATGGTACTAAACAATTCCAAATAAAAAATGGGTGGTCACCGACCTCGTGTTTTCAATATAATATTATTCAAAATACCTATTTTGGCCATTTTTGATCAAAAAAATTAGTACACAAACCTATGGAAATTTGATTTTTTACGAAAGACGTTTTAAATCTAAAAAAAAATTCTGCTCGAAATTTTTGATGGAATTGTAATAACATTGCGCACTCTAGCCGCTTTTGATTAAGAAAGAAAAAAGATGGGATCACCGAACTCCTTTTCTCAATAAATGTAACAAATAGCAGCGTTTTTTAAGTGTTCAAAATGGTGTGAGAAAACTGTCTAGGCGAAATTCAGAGGCGTCACACGCAACATAGGGTACGCCGATATCAACGCTTCTAATAACTCTCGCGCGTATCGTTCACGCATTTCATAAGTAAGACCAATATCCTATTTACTCAATAGTTGCCTTTATAATGAGACGACATTCTCTGAAAATCTGGGAAAAATTAGCACTGAAAAACAAAAATACAAGTAAAACAAGAATATAGCTGCACACCGTTAAAAAATACTGTGGAAGGTTATGAACGTCGGGAGAGTTTTTTACTGCAATTCTACCACCACAAACACTACGATTAAATTGGTTGTCATTTACTGTAAATTGCACCGACGCGTAATTTTCAGAAAGCAAAATGCAACTCTCTCAATTCCAAGGAACACAAAAACTTGTACAAAATGCTTGAAATTCAAATGATATTAAATGTTATTCTTTTCACTGTTTATTCCGTTATTATTAGTCTCTGAAACTTACCTTTAAGTCTTTGGAATTTAGTGGCGAGGAAGGGGGAGGACAGATGGCGGTATAGCCCTGAAGGGAAAGGGCAGAAGGCAAGGGTTTCGCGCACATTCATTATAATGTTTTCACTTACAGGATGTTCAAAGTTCAAAATTGAACGTGACTGTAATGAAAATTAGTAAGTCAAGAAGCCAAAATGTTTGCCGTGTGATTATTAATCAATGAATTTGTATGTGTTCAAAATTTCCGCGCGTTCGGAGCGCAAATCAGTTAAATTTGCCTACAGGACTGTCTTTCAAGACCAAAAATTGCCACTATTGTAATGGAATTAGTGGTATTTTTGCACACTTCGTGCGCAATTGACATGAGAACCGGAGAGCACCATTCCTAGAATGCACACCGAATTTTTTAGGATGACTGGATGGATGGAGGATGGAGTAAGGATTGCCCTGCTTCCCTGTCATCAGTATAGATTACGCTTCCGGTAGATATTGGGACCTTGTTGCAGCCACTTTCTCTGACTTGAAAAATTGGTTTGCCATGACATAACTCGCCACAGCACTTCAATTTTTTCTTGACTGGTCAAGTTTCTTTTGTAAATATCTTATTTTTGAGCAAGGGGGTCGCCGCCGCAAGCTATTAAAGTGTCAAGAAATGGGGATCGGGACAAAAAAAGGTTGGGCAACCCTGGGGATAAGGGGTAACTTTTTAGGTCTGGAATGTGCGGCCCCGAATCCGAAAACTTGGGGACATGGAACCTATATTTGTCATTATTTTTATTCGCAAAAGTATACTAAAATTTGGCTAAAACTTTAGCTCTTAGGTAAAACATTTTTAAAAAAGGCGACCTCAAGAACGGAATTATGCAACGCTCTTCAAGAAATGTACATCAGACTCTTTCTCCTTCCACACTCATCGACTTTCGCCGTTTTTAATAGCGGTTTTTTTTTTTTTTACTGTGGGGTGCACTTTCAAAATTTACCGTGATTATGATCCTAAACACCGTGATTGTTTTATAGTTCACCCATCCTCGAGAAAAATGTTATTTTCAATTTTTTTAAAGGCGATCCGGACGTGCCCCATTGACCACTGTGAGTCATTATCCGTAAACGGGACAACAAGAAAAATTCTTCCCGAGTAGGTCAATTTCGCATGTAAAATTGGGCACACATTTCGACCTGAGATCAAAAATCATAGAATTAGAAAATTTCGACAAAATTCTATCTTTGGTCAATTTGAGGGGGTGGTTGTGAAACACGAGCAGGCCTGATTGGAATAAAATAAACAGCGACTAGTGCGGGGGGAGGAAAACATAAAAATTAATTGGATTCTAGTCCTACAATGTTTTCCAAACTAAAAAGTACATGTAAAACATATACATCGTAAGGCCTCGTGGGGACTATAAAAACCTCATTCACATTATTTCATACATGGTCCTTTGGGTAATTTTCCCCTGTTTTTCCCATGAGATGGTGTTGCA
The DNA here is from genome assembly GCA_023653785.1 of Ophioderma brevispina. NCBI lineage: Eukaryota > Metazoa > Echinodermata > Ophiuroidea > Amphilepidida > Ophiodermatidae > Ophioderma > Ophioderma brevispina. The sequence continues at coordinate 29,007 of JAMKCH010035187.1, read as the reverse complement.
GATCTCATGTCCTTTAGGTTGACCGTCACGTTCAGAATCTCGCGCGCTTCATAGTTTTAGTTGCGATATAGACGGCATGCACGGCGCAGCTGCTGATTTTACGCGCGGTCCCTCTCAGAACGCTACGCAAGCATTTTGTTGGAAAATCAAAACTTTTGAACAGTGCCAGATCTAGTGCGCGGGGCAGCTAACGTGTCCAGGCCTCCTTAAGGGCAAATGTGTCTAATTAGATTGGTTTTTTTTAAACACAAACATGGGCAAGCACAATTTATTCTTAGAAAACTGAAGTTTTTCCAAATATTTTTCATGATTAGCGGTACAAAATAGGCCGATCCATGTGTAAAAAATATAGTCGTAATAGGCATATTACAATGATACCAAAAATATTTGTGAAAGGTAAAGGGCAGTGAGCCCGACCTCGTGCCCACTCCCAGTTAACTTTAACAAAGTTTGAAATTATATCTCTGAACTGTTAGTCTTATTTAAGGCCCCCCCCGCTCCAAGAAGATTTCCTGAGGAGGGCGCCCCTCAATTTCCAAAAAAAACCGTGTTTTTTGCCGGTTACCTAATGCTGTCCCATATACTAATCACTGTGTGAAATCGCGAAAGCTTAACCTGAATTCCTTATATAGAAATTACCACAGTTGTTATAAAATTCCGGATTCGGAATTGTGTTATACACAGTATACGATGCGACGTAATACTACACATAAATGTTTACTGCATCAAAACGAAAAATCCGATTCATCTCAATTCGAATGTGCCATTGTAGGTTACTATCTTTAGTTCTAGTTGATATTTTCATTATTACACAAAAAAATAATATTTCGACATTCTGAGTCAGACTTTAATACATGTGTAGGCCTACCTAGTGCCATTCGGTCGTATCATGTAAGAAATTGGCAATTTGCATTTTCTGTCTTTAAACGAACAGCAATTACGTACAGTGGCTATGGGACCATGGAGAAACAAGGAATGGCTCATAACAAAACTGCAAGATAACACAATCAAACTAAAAATAAGCTTTCGCAAAACGATGTTCTAATAAAACAGAATAGCAGGAAGTGTGGGAATCATGAAATGCAAATTTAAAATCATGGTGATGTACTAGCTAGCTAGGCTGATGCTTGTGGTTAGTCTTTATTCTCAAGAGGAAAACTGCATTTTCCCCACATAGTTTTCAATGATTCGTATGTAAAAGAGACATCACCTAATGAGTATTGTGCATAATAATAACATGTAAAAGTACATGGTGTGTTGTCAGGCTTTTGAATTACAATTTAAGATGTACATCTTGAAAATTAAGCACCATGGCACAGTCTTAAAGTTACTATAAGGCTGATGTAAAAATCGCTACTAACATTATTCAGATGGGTACGTTTAGGCTTTTGAGAGTCAGATCAAATTTTATTATTTCAACATCCAAGTTACATTCTATGAAAAAAGCTAACTAAAGTGGGGGAATATTATACAGAAGTACAATTTTTAATTTTTCATGAACATGCACATGTGCAGCAGGAGGATAAAAAAGGACAAGCACAGAGAGAAAGTGACATGCACAGAGGAGAAAGTGACATGCACCTGGCACCTGGTAATTCGAAGCTGTGTGTTGTAGCCGGATTTTATGGCTTAAAATGTGCTGTGGTGTTTTGTGATTCAATGCACATTTGGTATATGAATCTGCTTGATTACAAGTTAGGCTAACAGCCAGAGCTACTAGATAGAACGAGCATCGCTAATGGGGTCGGTCCTTTCCAAGTCAGGTTTGCAAGCTCCTAAAGGTTAGTCATTAATCAGAAAAATGTTTGCTAGGTCCTATTAAAAAAATCACTAGTCATAGGGGTTAGGGTTTAGGGTTTTAGGTAAATTAAATTTCTGACTGCGACCCCCCCTTGGTTCAATTTATGACTTAGCGAAAACCTTTAATTTCGGCCCTTATGAATAAGCGATTTTTTTTTCTTACTGAACGTCATCATGACTAAGCGAACCTTATGACTAGGCTTTTTACCCACGCATAGCTAGGCTAGTGTATTAAACCTAGATGTGTGTTCGGGTGAGGGTAGGCTAGTATGCACAATGCTTATAATACTACCTATAGTGCATTATCTTCTCAAGTCAGCGACGTCAGTGAGATATCCATTGCCTGAAGCGATAAATCCTGCGCTTTGCTGAAACTGAAAGTCCTGACGAAACACACATTAAGCAGGCAAACAAGAAATACCTGCCTGATTTTGTGACGTCACTGAGTATGGATGGAAGTAAATGCACCTATAGCAACTCAGTGATCAGGTATCAGGCAAGGCTATGTCATTAGCCGTTGGGATATGACCTAGTTCTGGGCAGCTGATGGCAGTGTGCTGCTACTATAAAACCTATAGCCAGCAGAGCTCCAGCTATAATTTAGGCTAGATGCGTTGATGCTACTAACGTTTTTTTTTCCTAGTTTAATAGAGCCTAGCCTTCCTAGTTCTAAACTTAGCCCTGAGATGGTGGGGTCCTGTGGGGATGGTTTGTGACACTGACCAATAGACCCGAAGCATTAGCACTTTCTTGATTGCACTTTTAGTACATGAATTCTATTCAGGCTGGGTCAGGTGTCACAAAATGCCATAGGCCGACCCGTGTGTGTGGTGTTTAGTGACCCGGGTTGAGTGGGGACCCCAATGAATCCCGGATTCGCCATACGCCAGGGGGGTGTGCAAGGACCCCCCCAAGAATCCACAAAAGTCATTTGTTTGCTCATTGTTTCATAATAAGTCAAAATTTAAAGATATTTGACAAGAAAGGCCAAATTTTGGTGATCAGATGTTCAAAAGTAAAAAGGACCATTTGAGCGGGAGTTGGTCCAATTTTACCAAAAGGGTCCAACTTTTTAGAGGTTAGCACACCCCAAAATAAATATGCGTTGTCAAGATGTTGGAATGGGTGTATACTATGGTAACTTATAGCAATGAAGTTCAATGATGAATAGAACTACAGCATTTTAAACTTAGAAGTTTTATCATAAGGCTAAGTAGCATGCTAGATCAAAGCTAGTCATGAGCTGCCTGCCTCCACAATCATGCTGCATGTCCAAACTTTTGATCGGTCCAAGAATGCCCTCGAAATCCAAGAAACGGTCACCCCCAATTTCGTTTTTTTCCATCAGCAGTAGATAGCAGGAGGAGAACGGATATGGAAGCATAAACGCATAATCGTATGCTGCAACGCCGTTGCGAGAAAGTAGAAACGAAACGTTGCACATTTTGGAAACGCGGTGCGACGTCGGCCAATCAAAATCTGTGGTTTCGTTGACGTATTTCAAAAAAATAGACCCACAACGCGTTGTAGATCACTTGCAACGCGTTGCAAACCTTCACACCGAGTTGCGAGCTTCACAACGCGTTGCAAGTTCACAACGCGGTGCTAATGTCCACAAGCCATTAAGGGTCATAACGTATCGCCGCAAACGCGTTGCGGGAAAGTCACAACGCGTTGCGACAATTCGGCAGCTTTGGAAATTGGCAGGTTGCGACATTTCGCGGCAAAAGCGTGCGACATGCGCAAACGCGTGCGGTTTGTGTCGGCCATTTGTATATGCCAATCTGCTTGATTCCAATTTAGGCTAACAGCCAGAGCTACTAGCATAGACTGACGCATCAGCCTAAGGGGGGCCTTTCCCAAGTCGGTGTGCCAGTCCTAAGGTAGTCATAATCAGAAAAAGGGTTTGCTAGTCTATTTAAAAAAATCACTAATTCATAAGGGGTTGGGTTTAGGGTTAAATTTAAATGTATGACTAGCGAACCCTTTTTCAATTTATGACTGCGCACACCCCTTTTACCTTTAGGCCCATGGACTACGATTTTTTCTTAATGAACTCTCTGACTAGCGAACCTTATGACTATGGAATTTTTTCCCCAGCCTAGCTAGGCTAGTGTATTAACCCTAGGTGTGTTCGGGTGTTTGTTAGGCTAGTATGCACCCATGCATATAATACTACCTATAGTGCATTTCTATCCTCAAGTCAGCCGACGTCAGGAAGATATCCATTGCCTGAAGCGTTAAATCCTGAGCCTTGACTGAAGTAACTGCCGAACACACAGTAAGCAAGCACACAAGAAATACCTGCTGATTTTGTTGACGTCCTTAGTCGAAGTCTGGAAGCTACTTGCACTAAGCAACTAGTAGCATCATGTATCAGCAAGCTATGTACATTACCGTTGGCTATGCGCCTATTTTTGGTGCACTGATGGCAGTGATGTTACTATAAACCTATACCAGCAGAGCTCCAAGCCATAATTTAGCCTAGTATGCTTTGGGATGGCTACTACCCTCTAGTTTTAATATTAGCATCAGCCTAGCTTCTAAAATAATTAGCCCTGGATGGGGGGTGTGGGGATGTTTTGGTGACCCACTGACACAAATGACCCTGAAGCATTAGCACTTTATATATGCACTTTTATACATAGAATTTATCTCAGGCGTTGGGGTCATGTGGTGTCACAAAATTGCCATATCCTACCCGTGGTGTGGCTGTTTAGTGACCCGTTGAGTGGGGACCCCAATGAATCACGGATCGCCATACGCATGGGGGTGCAAGGACCCCCCAAATTCCACAAAAGTCCATGTTTTGCTCATGTTTTTCAAATAAGGTCCAAATTTAAATATATTTTGACAAGAAAAGTCCACATTTTGGGTGATCAGATGTCAAAAAAGTAAAAAAAGGACCATTTTGGGGAGTTAGGTCCAATTTTACCAAAAGGGGTCCACTTTTTCGAGGTTCCGCACCACCCCAAAATAAACACTGCGTATATGTCAAAGATATGTGTAATGGGTTTATTACTATGCGTTTACTATGCACAATGAAGTTCCAATTGATTGAATAGACTTACATGCTTTAAACTTAAAGTTTTAATCACTAAGGCTAAGTAGCAGGCATAGATCAAAGCTAGTCAGAGCTCCTTGCATACACAATCCATGCTGCATGCCCAACTTTTTGATCTGTCCAATAATTGCCCTCGAATCCATGAATCGGTCACCAATTTCGTCAGCAGCAGTAGAATAAAGGAGGAGGACGGATATGGCAAGCCATAACGCCCATAACGTATTGCTGCAACAAGGCAGGATCAACTTTTGCGGAGGAAACGTACAACGCGTTGCGACATTTGGCAACGCGTTTCGACGGCCAATCAAATCTTGAATTTCTGTGACGTTTTCAAAAAAATAGACCCACAACGCGTTGCAGATACTTTGCAACGCGTTGCAACCTTCACAACGCGTTGCGAGCTTCACAACGCGTTGCAAGCTTCAACAACGCGTTGCTAATGTCCACAAGCCCAAAGGTCATAAACGTCATTGTCGCAAACGCGTTGTGAGAAGAGTCCACAACGCTTTTGCGAATTTCGCGGCAACGCGTTGCGACATTTTGGCACGCGTTCGACATTTCGGCAACGCGTTGCGACATTTCGGCAACGCGTTGCGTGGTCCGCCAATCAAAATCAAATGAATTATTTCTTGGACGTATTTCAAAATATAAATCTCACAACGCGTTGCGACCTTCACACGCGTTGCAAAACCTTCGCAACGCGTTGCGGCAATACGTTATGACCCTTATTTTGCCTTCACAACGCGTTGTGAAGTTTACAACGCGTGGTTGTGAAGCTGCAACGCGTTGTGAAGGCTTGCACCGCGTTGTGAAGCATAAGGGGTCATAACGATTGGCCGCAACGCGTTTGTGGATCTTTTTTGAAATACGTCACGAGAAAGCATGATTTTTATTGGCCAACCGCCGCACGCGTTTCCAAAATGTCGCAACGCTTTGCTACTTTCTCACAACTCGTTTTGCGGCAATACGTTATGAACCCTTAGAGCTTGTGACCCTTCGCAACGCGTTGCGAAGGTCGAAACGCGTTTGTGAAGCTCGCAAGGCGTTGGGAAGGCTTGCAGCGCGTTGTGAGTTTCCACCACGCGGATTGCTAGATACTTTGCAACGCGTTGTGGGTTCTAATTTTTGAAATACGTCAACAGAAATTCGTCATTCTAATTGGCCGACGCCGCACGCGTTGCTACTTTCTTGCCACGCGTTGCTACTTTCTTGCAACGCGTTGCCGAAATGTTCGCAACCGCGTTGTGGCAATACGTTATGGGCCTTTGGGCTTGGCCATAACGGAGGCTCCGTCGTCCGGTCATTAAACGCTCACCGTGAGACAGCAGTTAGCCATATCCACCGCGCACAACGTATAGCACCGTCGCGTGTTGCCTTTACAATGCCTGGCGGAAAGGCCATCATCAAATTTTGAACCAGAACCTCTCTTTAAAAAATGCAGGATTCTGTTTGCACGAGGTTTACGTTTAAGGACAATATTAGCATAGCAGTCTAATATTTTGAAGCCCAAATTTCCAAAAAATGGCTTGAGATTTGCGATTTTCTGTTCAAATTGAAAGGCGAAAATTTTGCACTTTTTTTTCGGCACATTTTTGAACTGTACTACATGGTATAAAAAACATTTCTTTTTTATCTTCACACCATTTCGCCGTGTAACTAAATTTGCACGTAGCTATAACAAGTATGTTTCTATTTTCACCTTCATCTCAGTTCGATCTTGCTTCAAACATTAATAATTTGTGATATTAGACTGCTATTTTCGGGCTAAGCCATAAGAGCTTCATTGCTTTGTTTTCGTCTCAAACGACCACTTCCGGGATCTCGAAATTCCCCGTTCGCGCATGCGCTATGTGTTTGCTCCACGTGGGGGAGGGGGTGTGTTGCATGCTTTTTTCTTCCGTTTAGGATACACACTTATGCAAATCAACTGAAGGCTGGATTCATCTCTTTCAACACTGCCCTGTAATATTTCTTCTTTTCTAGTCATTTTCATCCGTGAAAAAAATGGCTCATGAAGAATTCTTCTGACTCTTTACTTTTAAAGTGAGGAGGCGATTTTTTTTAGAATCGATTTCTCAAATTGCCCTTGATCGGTTGTAGACCCCCCTACCGAGAACGTTTCCCCCCGAAGGTGTATTGGACAAAAAAAGTACAAAGAAAACAGCAAACTTTGGTTTTAACGTGGTCTGCTATCAAATCGTCCCTCTATAAACTATTTCTTTTGATTTTCTGTCGTGCATGACAGAAATACTAAATTCTCATATTTTGCATAAAAGAACGGCGATCGGCTTATTCATTCAGGTGTGATCTAATACATTGGTAGCATTCCAGTATGCCAAAAAAAACGGGTCGCAAAAAATTGGGGGCGCTTCTTTCTTCTGGAATGTCTTCATTTCTTTTTAAGGCTGCTCCTACATAATTGGATTTTGGGGGTGTGTCGGTGGTGTGTGTGTGAGCTTCGGGTGGAAACTCACTGATAGTTAGGCTAACGTATGAATTTCAGGCCGGTGGACGTGCCACTTCACGAAATAGTCCTTAAAAGTATGCTGCCATTTACAATGGTCCTTGAGAACTAGGTCCCCACCATTCCTTTGCATCTAGTGGACGGGCAAAGACGGCAGCATATATAAACCATTGAATCGCCATACCCATTGCACTTCTAAACCCACCGATAACTACTCTGGAAATATGCAATACGGAATAATAGTTTTCTAGTCCTTTTGGAAGAGTTATGTCCAATTATTGGTCGCACCACATCGTGAAACAGGAGTTGCCGCATGAAATGTCCATATTTCAGCTAGCTAGTCATGGTTTCAATATGATGCCATTCCAATGCACATGCAAGCAAGTATCCCCATTTGAAAGGAATTAAACTGAGATGATTTCTATTGGTTGTAAAAAATTTTGAAATCATAATTTCGTATTGGAGCGAATAGGAAATTCGCCTATATGGTCTAACTTCTTAATCCAAAGTTGTTCAATTGCTTGTGGACGTTTCGGCAACCACCGTTGCCTTTCTCAACACTTAGATGTGAATGCTGATCCCGAACTATTTGGATGTTCCTTTGGATCCCTTGGGGATTTTCTGAGATCAGTAAATCACTCAAATACATGCAAAAGGTATCAAGGTCCAAGGAACTGGGCAACCTATGTCGACAGGAAACATCCAACAATATCGGGATCAGCATTCACATCTTAGTGTTAAGAATTGCAACTGTGGTTGCCGAACGTCTAAGTGAACACCTTTAGATCAAAGTTAAAACCGTTTTTTTACAAATTATATCTACCGATCCTGATGAATCTATTCAATCACTAACTATCTTTAATATTGAAATATAAGCAATAAGTCACCTTTTGTATTAACACTTTCAGATATTTCTGTAGCTAAATAAGGTAAAAAATTGTTTAATACGGGTTAGTATCTATTTAATAGAAAATGCACTACATATGACACAATAGATGCATGGCATGCCTCAAATTTCCTCGTTTACTCCTATAATGGCAATGTGAACGGAACTAACTTAAAACTATTCGTATTCTCTTTTTGCATAATTGTATTTTGCGCCAATGGTGTAAAACAACAGAAACAATGTGTTTGTGGAAACATTGGATTAAGTTTTGAATCCTTTGCAAACGAGGTAAGCTTACAAAAAATCACAGGCGGGAATCCCGGAGGTGGAGGAGATATATCCCCAATACATACATGGAAAGGGAGTTGGCCCATGTAATCTCCACTCCCTTATGTAAAGTTTGTGTAAGATTAAGAATGTTGTTTCTGTCGGATGGATAGAGGATTGTTGGATCTCATCATAGAAGGCCACCGCCAGCATACTGTAATTCCATAAATTGCATATGCATCTGACATACCTTTTAACGTGGAGCCAATAATTACTAGTACGTGTTTACAATAGTCCATGCATACCTCACTGTACAAATATTTTCCGGTACCGTAACTGTCATATTTTATTCCTGGGTAGTAGACTAAAACAAAGAAGATACTCACCAAAAATTTTTGGAGTGAAAATTTAGAAAAATACCAGCTTTCCAATGATGAATACCAGACAATCTCAGGTTTATGGTGTGAGTGTTGAGATCGAGGCTGAGGACCGGGTAGTAAAACTCGGTAAGAAAACTTAAACATGTTGATTTTCCCACATACCATACCCAAGGACACACAACACAAGTATACAACATACATACACATACATATACCTTTTTAAACAGAATCTTCTTGGTATATTTCCTACCGTCAAGTTGATAATTCTGGTTTTTCTCTCTCTCTCTCTCTATCTTATGTGAGACGGTTGGACGGACAGTACAAATTGTAATGCCTTGTACATTTGGCCTTTGTCCCTTCCTGCCGTACGCTTTCTGGAAATGAATACATTGGTAAGAGGTTTCTTCATTTAATGAGATTCGCTTTAAAGAAAGTGTCATTGGAGACGGTCCAGATTTGATCCGGATCGCTTTAAAAAAAAAATTAACCCTGCGTGATTAAATCAACTGATCGGACAAATGTGGTGCAGATTTCGCTTCAGCTTCGTGTAACTGCCTCAAATGGCTCATAGCCTCGATGTGAATCAGAGAGCCCAGAGCAGACTGTGCCCCATTGTCTTTATTTATATCGTTTATAATGAAAGAAAAACATTTATTCAAATGAAACATTTCGATATAATGATCCAATTTTTTCAGTTTTGATGGAAAATCATATTGAAGTGATACCGCAATACCGTGGCCATTGACAATCATTCCGTCAGTATACCCCCAAACAATCTGAAAAGTAAGGTTTTACCGAAACATATTGAAACCGTTCCTGTCTTCCTTCTCCTTACTCAGTTCGAGATCCCACAATATCTTATTGCACTCGTACACATATTTGAAAAAAGTATTCATATATTGGAAATTTATAATGATAACAAACCATGATATCGTATTGCCTTTATTTCACCAACGATATGTCTTGTCAAGATGGGAACCATTTTGAAAATTACCAGATGTCCACATGATGACATAATATGCAAATTAGGTTCGCCTTATCCAAAAATTCAGATTTTTGCATTTCTGCGACAGTATATATCCTAACTACCCTACAATGATAGGATCGAAAGGAACCCTAAGTAGACAAAATCTGATATTTTAGGCATATAGTGTCCGTTCGGACCACGTATTGAATGGATATTCGTATCTTTTGAACACTGTCCGGTTTCTCTTCCTTTTCTTACAATCCTTGGTTGGAAAAAGTACTTATGAGAATTCTACAGCTTGTGCTTCACTTTTAAGCTATTCCTGCAAATTTAAATATTTTGATTCTTTTCGGCTTAAACACTGAAGTGTCTTTAACATTATGGCAAGTACCTGTACCTGGCAGTGCCAGAGGACAATGGAAAACCAGTCTCAGATAATATGTTCCAAGCAATCATCTCACCATTATTCTCCCCGGTTGGCCACTCGGACAGTTTATGAAAACAATTGTCAGTTTAAAAGAGACACTGCACATTGAAAAAATAGTGTGCCCTCAATATTTTTAAAATCGATATTTTTCATGGTGTAAAAGGCTTTTATATACAAAATCCCTCACCCGAAATGATAGAACCAAAAGCTTGTGGGTAAACAGAACGCTTTTATAATTTAACGTCGCTCCGGCGACGCTTCATTCAGCAGACGACGAAAATGGCGTTACCCAAGAACACGCACGCCGTATGTATGTTCCCACGCTATGCACACTGTTTTGACCGGTTCTATACACGTTGTGGTTTTAATTCCGTGAGTACGAGTAAAATATTCATGTATATACACATTTGTTGAACTTGATTAAAGTTATGGAAAACTTAGCTTAAAAGTTGGCCTACAATTTACTGGATGTGTTTATCCTCCTATCAATGTCCTATCTGTTTTGGGTATGTATTTTATGTTGTAAAATATATCTCTGGTTCTCTACTGCCTAGACTATCGATTTGATAGCAAATTGAAGAATTTCAGATTTTGTGAAAATGTGCCAGTGCCTCTTTAAAGAACTATCAGTGATTTGCTAATCACAAATCGAAAAATCATCAAAATCAGATTTTTGCATGTATGCACAAGTACAGTATCCTACCATAGCCCCTGCACATGATAAGACCTGAACCCCTAATAAGGACAAGGATCGAGATTTTAGTCTTATTGTCCAACGGACACGTTACTACAGCACGTAATTGAATGGAGGAGCGTATCTTGGAACACTGCCGTTTTTTCTTCTACTTCTTTCTTTTCTTCCTTTTCCTGTTAATTCTACAAGCTGGAAAAGGTAACGTATTAGAATTCTACAGACTTAATCCTTCACTTTGAAGCTATTCCTTCAAATTTCAAATATGTTTTTCAAATCACTGATAGTGTCGTTAAGTTAAAAACCCCTGGCCAAGGTCCTGGTCAAAGAATCAACGTAGGCCTCAACATAGACCTCACATTATGACAGAGACAAACACCATATTCCACTTGGAAATGGATTAAACTTGAATAAATCTCTACTCATGTCCATGGCAGCAACAGTTCACAGTGCTGAGGGATCACGATACCGAAGGTGCAACTGGATCGTAAGCCATAAGACCATATTCTTCCGGGTGATAAGTGTTGCAGGGTCGGCTTACTTGAAAGTCAACACCAGAAATTCCCCCACCATTTCACTCCACGCGCATGGCCCAAGTTTCCTGATGGCTCATCGATTCCACAATTTCACGGCCATTTTTTGAGATGAACACCACCCCCAAAACAGATATATCTATATATATATATATAGTATATATATATATATTAGTATATATAATATATATATATATACTAATATATATATATATATATTATATATATATATATATATACCACTCCATATGCACTAATATTGTATGGCTTTTTTTATCGGTTTATTGGCAGTCAGGCAGATGCCCCGTGCCTGGATTAGGAGCCTTCATCTCTGCCACTGGGACTCCCCACCCAGAAAACCATAACTCGAGGGTCTATTCACTCTTGAATATCGCGACGAAGGAGGGCAACACCTTGCACATGTCAATGTTTCCAGGGTGTAGCTTGTGCACAATCGCTTCAGAAACATTTTATTTCCCAAATGCAACTGCATACTTTTTGTGGTGAGCTACCTTTTTTAAAGTAATAGGTCTTTTTCATTTGGTTTCATCAGTTCCTCAGAGCGATAGTTTTTGTTTATCATATCACACCCAAACACACACAACACCACCTATACGTACAAGAGCAACACCACACACAAAAGCCGGGTAAAAAGGAACAGCAAGATCTCCTCTGTGTTGAAGATACAGGTGCCATTTCCTATCCAGACTGTAACAAATGCTTTTCTGGTGTATTTCTATTGCCTCCTTGATTTTATGCTACAATATGAAGAGCACATGACGGATGCGGTCGAAGACCGAAGAATCCTTTTTTCACGTTTGTCGGACGTTTTACTTTTTGGCTTTGATTAAGCAAGTGTTACATTAGTCTTTATGGTTGCACCCCGCTTGAGTTAATAAAAAATTTCTTAATATGCTTTTTAAAAGTATTTAATGAGCACAATTTTACGTCTAAAATGGTTGAATCTTGTTTTTGGGATTATTTTAGAACGTCTTTGGCCAAGTACTTTTTTTCTCCGCAGTTCCTTTAAATTTACTGAGGGTAAAACTACCATATACAATATGGATATCACAACTTGCATGTTAGCAAGAGCTCTTGGAGACGGTAGAGTTCTGTTCTTCACGGTTTCTCTTCGGCATGATCACACAGTATTTTAGTCTCGCATTAGTCTTGAATCATTGCATACCTTGAATTTAAAAGAAATGTTACAAGGATCGAGATTTTAGTCTTATTGTCCAACGGACACGTTACTACAGCACGTAATTGAATGGAGGAGCGTATCTTGGAACACTGCCGTTTTTTCTTCTACTTCTTTCTTTTCTTCCTTTTCCTGTTAATTCTACAAGCTGGAAAAGGTAACGTATTAGAATTCTACAGACTTAATCCTTCACTTTGAAGCTATTCCTTCAAATTTCAAATATGTTTTTCAAATCACTGATAGTGTCGTTAAGTTAAAAACCCCTGGCCAAGGTCCTGGTCAAAGAATCAACGTAGGCCTCAACATAGACCTCACATTATGACAGAGACAAACACCATATTCCACTTGGAAATGGATTAAACTTGAATAAATCTCTACTCATGTCCATGGCAGCAACAGTTCACAGTGCTGAGGGATCACGATACCGAAGGTGCAACTGGATCGTAAGCCATAAGACCATATTCTTCCGGGTGATAAGTGTTGCAGGGTCGGCTTACTTGAAAGTCAACACCAGAAATTCCCCCACCATTTCACTCCACGCGCATGGCCCAAGTTTCCTGATGGCTCATCGATTCCACAATTTCACGGCCATTTTTTGAGATGAACACCACCCCCAAAACAGATATATCTATATATATATATATAGTATATATATATATATTAGTATATATAATATATATATATATACTAATATATATATATATATATTATATATATATATATATATACCACTCCATATGCACTAATATTGTATGGCTTTTTTTATCGGTTTATTGGCAGTCAGGCAGATGCCCCGTGCCTGGATTAGGAGCCTTCATCTCTGCCACTGGGACTCCCCACCCAGAAAACCATAACTCGAGGGTCTATTCACTCTTGAATATCGCGACGAAGGAGGGCAACACCTTGCACATGTCAATGTTTCCAGGGTGTAGCTTGTGCACAATCGCTTCAGAAACATTTTATTTCCCAAATGCAACTGCATACGTTTTGTGGTGATCTACCGTTGTACAGTAATATGGTCTTTCATTGGGTTTCAGCAGGTTCTCAGAGCGATAGTTTTTTGTTTTATTCACACACCTACAAACACACACATACACACACCTATACTTACAAGATCACACATCACACACAAAACAAGGGTAACAATATAACAGCAAGACTCACTCTGTTGGAAGATATGATGTCCAATGTTCCCTACAAGACTGGTAACAAGATGCTTTCTGGCTGGGTCGGTCTATTTTGCCGCCTTGATTTTACTGCTACAATATGAATAGCACATGACGGATGCTCGAAGACCGAAAATCCTTTTCCTTCACGTTTTCCGGACGTTTTCCACTTTTTGGCTTTGATAATGCAAGTGTTATCATTAAAGTCTTTAATTGGTGCCCACATTGAGTTAAAGAAAAAATGCTTAATGCTTTTTAAAGTATTTAATGAGCACAGATTTGTAAGTCTAAATTGTCGATCATCTTGTTTTTGGGATGATTTTAGAAACGTCCTTTGGCCAAGTACATTTTTTCGCCTGCAGTGTTTCCTTTAAATTTACTGAGGGTGTAAAACTCCATGATACATAATTGATATCACCTTTGCGGTTGGCCGAGAGTCATTGGAGACTGTAGGTTCTGTTCTTCACGGTTTCTCTTTTCGCCTGAGTACCACACATATTTTTTTAGTCTCGCATTATCTTGTATCATTGCATACCTGAATTTAAAAGAAATGTTACAAGTATATCTGGATCTGGATTGGGTTTTTAACTCCAGCAAAACGGGGTCACATCACGCTAGAGTATTATTTATAGAATGTGCAAGTCGAAATTTACTTGGCCAAAGTTTTTCTACAATACCCCCCCAAAACGAGACTATCGATATTGAAGGTCCTAATTTGCATATTCTTAGTATTGCGAGTGAGTCATGTAGTGGACACATGACATAAATTAGAGGTACCTTTTAAATTACCTCGACAATCAAAACATCTCGTTATCTTATGTGGGCAGGTAGGTGGAATATTGGCCACGATCATGCCCAATATGGATTTTCGCTAATGGCGACCCTAATTTGCATATTACGTCATCATGGAAAGATCTGGTAATTTTCAAATGGTTCCATCTTGATCTTTGCCCTCAAACATAGGTCCAGTCATCTTATTGTTCATTTAGCCACAGTATTGGTTGAGATATATCGAAAATTGTAGTTTTTAGCTATTGCGACCCTAATTTGCATATTACGTCTCATGGGGACATCTGGTAATTTTCAAGCTGGTTCCATCTTGATCTTTGACCCTCGAAACAAAGGTCCAGTCACCTCATTTGTTCATTTACATCAAACATAATTGGTTGAGATATATCGAAAATTGTAATTTTTTCTGGCAATGGCGATAACTAATTTTCATAAAAATGACACTTGGACACATTTGGATTTTTTTAACATAGCTATCGTTTCTACGTATTTTTTCTGATATAGTGATATGATTAGAAGTTTATTTCAGGGGTTGCACGAACACCCCTTCTACCCATCTAGACTATATTGTGTGGGTTAAGCGCAACTCACACCCAGAAGTATTTTACCGCAATTAGACTTGCTTGAAAGCAAAATAGAGGTCTTTGGCCTTAATTTGATCATTCTTGCTCCATTTTGGGGTATCATGTTTTTTTAGTGTGACTTCGGAAGAGGCTTCACAATCAATGGTCCCTTCCATTATCCGCCCACTGCCGTTAAGGTAAGCGTACGTGATATGAAATGAAGAGTCGTAAGTCACTTTTTCTTTTCATCTTTGCATATCCTGTACTCTCAAGGCTCCTCATAATCCTCTCCGTGTTGAAGTCTGTCCACAATTTTATTAACCTGACCGACAAAGCTATCCAAAGTAATACCTCTGATGTCACCTCTCATGAGTTTTGGAAGCAGATTTTGATATAGTCTCATTGACAAGGAAGTCAGCGTGTACCCACATCAATTGCCCACCTATCATATACACTGGGACTTTTATCCAAGGTAGTAAAATTCTTTTCGCTGCAATTGCAGGATTGAGACAGGTAGACTCGTTGTGGCCAACTCTCTAAAACTGTATAGAATGTGCTGTTCCTTTGGAAGAAATTCGTGAACAAAAATACAGGGCAAAATTAATCTTCACTCGCTCTGGACTTTGAGATTCTAGGTTCAATCTACTGCGGTTTCCTTTTGCTTCAAAACTGGATTTCCTTCCGTTCTGTAAAAATGAATCAAGCTTCTGGTGTAGAGTATAATTTTATGAGCATTGTGGTATAAAAACGACACAGCAGAAAGAAGCCACGCCAAACCACAAATTAACGTGCCACCAATCCAGTCACCACTATTCATACACACATTATCAAGGGTTTCAAGAAGTGGTTTTGGCGTGTTATAAGAAATTGCGCAGTTACTCTCTTAAATAGTAGGCATGTTTGGATACTCGATGCAATACTTTATGCTCGAATTTGATATTCTTTTGTTCGAACGATCCATGAACAAAAGGAATGGCATCTAAAGCTTTCTGCCTGATGTAGCCTGGTAATACTATTCATTTGTTTGGTTTAAGGAAGCCGATTGATACATTTATGTTTTAGCGAACGAGACGACTAGAACATGGTGATGATTATTTCAGGTACAATGATACATTAACGTTTCGTTAGTTTAAGCGATGGCTGATGTTGCACAGCACTATTTGGCAAAGTTTTTTGTAGTCTAATTAATTGGTTAACATACTAGTCTGTTTTTACTTTGGTATAATAACTTATAATCGTGAGCTAAGAATTACAAAGATCGAAACTGATATTTTGGGTTTTGTTGACTAGTAAATTTTTTTTAAATTTACGAAGCTTTAAAATGATAGGCCTACATGTGTTTTTAAGTTTTTCAAAAAGTTTTTAAAGATTTCCGATGAAATTTCTTTTGTGTGTTTTTGTTGCACTAAAATTCCATATCGCCATTGAAATGTCCGTATAAAACCTTGTGTTTATCACTCATGAATCTGTGAATCAATACAGAACTCATATTCACATACAATTGAATGTTTAAATTTGCATCAGTGATAGTTTTGTTGTTTTTCTTATGTAATTTGCCGCTATTAGACACATATTGAATTCAGGATGAACAAAATGGAATTCCAATCTGCACCTTTGTTGATGAGTTTGGGTGAGCAACTTATATGAAATAATAACTGCATTACAACAAACCATCCTTGTGGTACTAATAAAAAAAAATGCAATTCCCTTGCAAGACCGAACTGTTCCAAACCGAACTAATTACCTCATCGATAAGTCCCATTATAAGGATTTAGATTAGTCGAAATTACCTATTGATAGTTCAGATAAGAGGAGACCGGGACTTTCATCCGCAATCTCAGTCAATATTGTTAATCATATAGTTCAGTCAAGTCCATGATTTACAGCGTTTTGAGGAAGTGTTGAGAGTGAATTTTCCTCACCAATATTTTTCATTTCTTTTCGGAAATGGGAATGTAATTCTTTCTTTTTTGGAGTGGGTTGGGGTGGGGTTTTTTATTTTTTTTTTTGGTGAGGATATATTGGGGTTTTCTTTTTTGGGCGTGAGGGTAGATGAATGTATTATTTCTTCTTTTGGGGGGTTGGTAGGCGTGTTATTTCTTTCTTTTCTACGTATTATTCCGCAACTTTTTCATTTATACACTTTCGGGACAGAACAAACCGGTGATTTTACATGCCGTTATACTCCCCTTGATCTTTCTTGAACTGCATAACTGTCACATCAGGGGTACGTGGTTGTGCTCTATTTCCCCACCACAGACTGTAACTGCACCCCCTTCTCCGATGCCGAAATCTCTGGTAGAGTCTGCCCTTCACGTCCTTATCTTTCATGTAAACATACCCGTTGCCGCGTGGTAGGCAGAAATTTCTTGGATCATGTTTGTTCGTCGAGGTCAACTCCAGAATGAGCGATCAGTTTTTGAAATTTAAACTTGGTGATTTAAAATTGACAACTGAACCGCAGCCAATCAGCGCATCGCCTTTACCTGCGAATTACGAACATTAACCAATCCCCATTAGGGCACCAGAGCTGGCACCCTTGGACCTTAACACTCACACGCTTGGCAAGATTTTGGCCCAATGAAAGAGAAAACCTAGTTTTTGTCGACCGAAAAACCTGGTTTTCCAACCGAAAACCAGGTTTGTCACTGAAAAACCAGGTTTCCTCGGACCGATAAACTAGGTTTATCAAAAACCTAGCACTTCAAATCCGAAAACCCTGGTTTTTTCAATCGAAACACGGTTTTTAAATCGAAAAAACAGGTTTTTTCAAAAACCCCTTCATATCAATTTGGAAAACCTGGTTATTCGATTCGAAAAGCTAGGATTTTTGAGAACCCTAGTATCACACACTTCGAGAAAACCTGGTTTTTTCGTCGAAAAACCTAGTTTTTCAAATTTGACTGCAGGGTTTTGAAAAACCTGGTTTTTCAATCGAAAAACATGTTTCTCGACTGATAAACTAGGTTTATCAAAAACCTAGCGTTCAAAATCGAAAAACCTGGTTTTTCAAATCAAAACCTGTTTTTCAAATCGGAAAAACCTTGGGTTTTTTCAATCGAAAAACCAGGTTTTTCAAAAACGCTTTCATATCCTAATTTGAAAAACCTGGTTTTTCAATCGAAAAACCTGGTCTTATCGATTCGAAAATCTAGGTTTTCTTGGATAAGCCTACTGGATCAGTCGAGAAACCTGGTTTTTCGATCGAAAAACATATGCAAGGTTTTTGAAAAACCTGGTTTTTCAATCGAAAAACCAGGTTTCTCGACTGATAACATAGGTTATTCAAAAACCTAAGCAATTTCAAACGAAAACCGGTTTTTCAATGACAACCGGTTTTTCAAATCGAAAAACCAGGTTTTTCAAAAACCTTTCATATCAAATTTGAAAAACTCTGGTTGTTCAAATCGAAAAACCTGGTTTAAATTCGATTCGAAATCTAGTTTTTTGTTAAACTTCTTTATCAGTCGGAACCTAGTTTTTCCGATCGAAAAACCTAGTTTTTCAAATTTGATATGCCAGGTTTTTGAAAAACCTGGTTTTTCAATCGAACAACCAGGTTTCTTCTCGACTGATAAACCTAGGTTTGAGCAAACAACCTTGCTTTTCGAATCGATAAACCTGGGTTTTTTCGATTCGATAAACAGGTTTTTCAATTTGAAAAACCAGGTTTTTCAAATTTGAATAGTCAAGGTTTTTGAAAAACCTGGTTTTTCGATTTGAAAACAAGGTTTTTCGATTTGAAAAAGCTCAGATTTTTTATAAACCTAGTTATCAGTCGAGAAACCTGGTTTTTTTCGTCGAAAAACCAGGTTTTTCAAAAACCTTGCAAATCAAATTTGAAAAACGTGGTTTTCAAATGTGATATGCAGGGATTTTGGAAACCTGGTTTTTCATCGAAACCAAACCAGTGTCTCTCGGCTGATAAACTAGGTTTATCAAAACCCTTGCTTTTCGAATCGATAAACATGTTTTTCCATTTGAAAAACCAGTTTTTCAAATTTGGATAAGCTAGGTTTTTGAACAACCGAGTTTTTTTCGACCGAAAAACCAGGTTTCTTCGATTTCCGAAAACTAGGTTTAACAAAAACCTAGCTTTTCGAATCGAAAAAAAACCTGGTTTTTCGATTTGAAAAAAACAAGGTTTATCACATTGATAAGCTAGGTTTTTGAAAAACCTATTTTTCGACGAAAAACATTTTTCTCGGCTGCTAACTAGGTTTAGCAAAAACAGCTTTTCGGAATCGAAAAAACCGGGTTTTTTCTCAATTCAATCGAAAAAACCGGTTTTTCAAATCCGATAAGCAAGTTTTGAAAAACCCCTTGTGTTTCCGAGCGAAAAACCAATTTATATATATGGGCCGATAAACTTGGTTTAAATATCAAACAAAAAACCTTGCTTTCAGATTGAAAAACTTTGTTTTTCCAAATCGAAGAAACCTGGTTTTTTTTCGGTTGAAAAACCAGGTTTTTTCAACGACCCAACCATGTTTCTTCTTCTCTCTTTCATTGTGCGAAATACTTGCCATACACGTCGGCAACCGTGGGTTAGGGAAAACAATCCCTCAGTGTTTTGGCGGCACGTCAGATGTATTTACACCCGCCGAATTCAATAGCCAATTAGCATGTCTCTTAAATCCACTTAACAGGATAATCCCTGGGGATTATACTTCGGTCTTCTTACGTTCGGTCGGCAGAGGGGTCACCAAAAAATTAATAAAGTGCTTACTTCAAAAGCGTCTATTTGTGTACTTACACGCGGTCAATCTAGTGAATTCCTGATCTTAATCTATTGTCTAGGTAAACGTAAAACCAAAAGCCTGAACAAAGGAAATTGTTTAAATATCTTTTATCTATTATGTCAAAAACAGGAGAAATGGCACAAGAAGTTGCGACGTGTCCACATACAAAATGATCACGTATATGCTCTTGTATCAATGACGGGTTTTGCTGTGCTCATGCAGTGCATGTATGTACGTATTGAGGCTACAGTTTTTGTATATTTAATTCAGATAATTGCGGTATGAATAATAATTCCTTAGGCAGTCGTGATCATTTCTTAGATATTAATATCTAGTTAGAGAGTGAGGCCATGCATGATTTCTGTATCATGGATACTAACGGCTTGAATATACAGGTAAAACGCAATATAAAAATGTTCATTAAAATGACTTCATTGCTTGAGATTATACCATTGTCTGTATTTTCACAGTGGTGGTTAATAATATCCAATTACCTTGTCATAGTAGAAAGTGAATGTGGAGCGCATTGTACTTGCTACAATTAGGGTTATCGGTTCAATTCAATAATAGACCAGCAGTGGCTGGTTTCACAAGGAAAGTAATATAAAGGCGTTGCTATAACCTAAACTTGCAATTTCGAGACAAAAGGGCCTTTTGAATTGGGAAAAAAAAAAATGACTGAGATGTGCTCAAGCTGTTATCGATCCAGGGTAGATTTGCACAGGGATAATAAGGTGAAGTATTGTAGTCCTAGAATGCGTCTGGAAGAAAGTGGCCCACTGGGGTTACTCCTTCATCAGCACGAAATAATCAATA
Organism: Ophioderma brevispina; assembly: GCA_023653785.1. NCBI lineage: Eukaryota > Metazoa > Echinodermata > Ophiuroidea > Amphilepidida > Ophiodermatidae > Ophioderma > Ophioderma brevispina. Next base: position 8,254 of record JAMKCH010035187.1, on the reverse strand, counting down.
GAGTCGATAGACATGAATTAGAGTTGAAAGGGGGTATAGGCTTCATTCCGATACAGAATCTTGTTCAAAATTGGTTGGAACATCTTTGGTGAGATTGGGTTCCCGCCCCTCAATTCAATTGTTCATGAAAACGATCACATTGCAGCAATCTAGACATATTATTTTCAACACTGATTAAGAGGGGATAGGGGATGGGGGAAAGAAAGTTATGTTTACATGCGTTTCAAGCATATTACCATTTCATATGTGCCAATATTAACAGGGGTTCCAAGGACTTATGAACAAGATTGTATCCACAAAGGTCGAAAAAAAAATCAGGTACAAAATTCACAACCCTCATAACTCAGAAACGGTTTAAGTTAGAAAACACCATTTTTTCACGGAAATGAGATGACCTTAATATCTTTATCATAGTAAACCCAAAGGTTTAAAAGCGATTTAAGCATTAAGTTTGAAATTTAAAAAATAATAATACTAAATAACATGATACAAAAGATTGCAGTTAAAAGTCAACGAAAAGAAAATACTTAATACGACTGACAGACAAGCACCCAAAACGTGCATTCACACACAGACAACACAGAGTACACAATTACGCAGCACTCGTACCGCACACACATACGCACGCACGCGCACACGCGAGATCTCCCAAACACACCTAAAACAGAAGGCTTTTATATATGGCACGTTTAACAACGAAAACTACTGAATAAAAACATGGCCAAAAGCATACGCCACAAGTATATTCCAGCCCACACTCGGCGCGAAGACACACCACACTCACACATACACACGCACACGCAGTGCAACCCAACATACATACGCACACACTGACCCACACAAAATATACGTGCACATTCACACGCACCACGCGACAACCACATAAAAACACAAAATGTAAAAAAAATAAAAAAAATAAAAAAAATAAAAAAAATAAAAAAAATAAAAAATTAAGAATTTTATATCATTTTGCATTTGGTCTCTGAAGAGTGAGGCTTCGGCCCGGACGAAACAAGCTGTAAGACATAGTCGTCGAATAATTCAAGTTTTGAAAACCCAAAAAAACAAAAAAAATCGTCCACCAGGCCCACGTTGTTCGCAGAATTGTTTTAAAATCCACCTTGGCAAAATATAGTGGAGGATAAACATCACGCCTCCATTAATGAAAAAATTAATTAATGCCGATTAAGGCTCTTGTCATAAGGAGTTGCTCTTTTATTTTTATATATGGCACTCTGCTTAAAGGGGGTGACCCGATCGCGACTGACACCACCACACATTCCATCAGAATAGTGAGTCTGATATCAGAAGAACGTTCAAAGTCGGCCCGGCGTTAGTTAGTTAGTATTATATCTATATTATAATATATATATATATATATATATATTATATATTATATATATTAATATATATTATATAGAGTATAATATTTCGTAATATAGTCGTTAGGGGAATCATGAGTAAAATTCAGAGTTTTAATGAGCTCTATAGTTATTTAATTAATTAATATTAATATCCTTTGTTATCTAGAGGATTATCCTTCAATTGCCATAATTAAGACATATCTTTTGACGGAATTAAATCGCAATACAAAGGGAGGCGTAAATTAGGGGGAAGGTGAGTAGTGATATTTCCCCTAACGCCCGTAAATGAGTGAATTGAAAAGATCGCTTCGCCCTAAAGCCAGGGATCGTCGATATTATTAATTTATAATTAGATAGATATATATATATATAGATAAGGATATAGATATATAGATATATATATATATAATATTAATATATATATATATATATATATATATATATATATGAATAAATAGCTATAACATTATATCAAGAAAAAAAGGAAAAAAACAGCAGTATTTTTTTCACGATGGAAAGTGGATTCGAAAACCCATTAACAATGGATTAATAGGACCAGAGTAACTTCCACTAGACAAGAGTAAGTAACAACATCGTATGTGAAACGAAGACAATAAAAAAAATCTATGCATTCTCTTGCCGATTATGTCATCTTTGCAAAAACGTCAGTTTAAATGACCAATTCAAGCTTTATTGATTGCAAGTTTTCGGTAAAACGGCGGTAACACGACATAATAGGAGTAATAACTCAGAAGATTTCAATTAGACTCGAAATAGATGCAATTGAATCGGTATACAAGAAAGTTAATAAAGAATCATATAGGTATTTTTTTATTCTTTCTTGGTAGACCGTTTGTTACCCAGAATGCGTCTGCTGATCGATAGCATTTTAATAGGGATTAACGTTACAACCGAAACACATACCAACGTGGTAGTGTAGTGTCAAATCCAATTGGCCTCGCGTAACCATTGCTTCATTGAAGATCTTAAGTTCGAATCCATATGGTTATTTTTTTGTTCAACCAAATCAATCCGTTAATAATTTAAGATACACAGTCTTGAAACCATTTTATAACTTTAAATTTCGTTTTTCTTTCACAATGTTTCGGATCTGAGGATCTGAATAGAAAAAACACCGTCAGTTATCTAATACATATTTACCCCCCCCCCCACACACAACAACACTGTTTCCATACACACAAAATGCGATGCTATTTATGCAAAACGAGTGGATTATGTAAGTATAGAAATGAAGTTTATTACATATCAGTTGATTGATCCGTTCAGGATTTGATCCTTTCTCCTTTGGCTAATCTTAATCATTTCTAGTGTCTTTATTTCATATTTGCGCATATACCCCTTCTCACACACTGTGCGCACAAATATATACACGTACGCACATGTGTGTCAGTGCGATTTAGCGTTGTGGTTTTGTGTGATTATGTGCTGAAGTTATTATAATGCTTATTTTTTAGTCTGTAACATTTTTGTTAAATAAAGTTTCCTTTTAAAAAATTGATTAGATTTTAAAATCAACTGAATTAAATGCATGTAATGCCCATGGAAATATGATTCTTTACAAAAATGTATTGTATCATTTGAGGGATGATACCATCTTCTTCTCCAGAAAAAAATCATGTTGTTCTTAACTTAAAGAGTTTTTAGTTATGAGCGTTTTTGTAAAATCTGTACATGATTTTTGGCGTTCGGATACAATCTTGTCAAATTGTTGGACACTTTGTGCCAGATTTGGTTCCCGCCCCCTCATTTCATGTGTTTCATGAACCCACGACACAATTGAGCAATCTCGCACCATATGATTTTCAACACTGATGTAATAGGGGATATGAGGGGGAAAGAAAGTTATGGTTACAATGCGTTTTCAAGCCTATTACCACTTTCATAGCTGCCAATATTAACAGGTGTTCCAAGGACTTATGACAAGATTGTATCCAAATGGTCGAAAAAAATCATGTACAAAATGTCACAACGCTCATACACTCTAGAACGGTATTTAATTTAAGAACTACCATTTTTTCAGGAATAAGAGACCTTAATCATTTTACTCATATTACACAAAGTTTAAAATCGAATTTTTTAAGCATTAAGGTTGAAATTTAAAAAATAATAATAATAAATAACATATACACAAGGATTGCAAGTTAAAAGTACAACGAAAAAATACTTAATAAGACATGACAGAAAAGCACCAAGACGTGCATTCCACACACAGACACACAGAGTACACACATACTCACGCACTCGTCCCCGCACACACATACGCACGCGCACATCGAATCTTCCCAAACACCAAAACCATCCCCGTCCGCCTCTTTTCTCATCTAGGCTCCGTTTCACACCCCCGCCCCACTCCTGCCCTCCCACCCTGGCCCCCCAGCAACCGCCCCGTATCAGTCCCCCCCCGTTCCCGCCCCCTCGCGCGCGCCGCCCACCCACACTCCCCCCTCCCAGCCCGCCCACCGCCGTAGCCCCCCCCCCCTCCCTACCGCCCCCACCTTCCCACACCCCCCCGCCTCCTTGCCCATTCACACGCAACCACGCGAACACACACTAACAACACAAATTGTCATACACGCACGTTTTCTCTGCGATCAATGCATAATGAGATAAATAAATAAGAATTTTCTATCATTTTTCATTTGGTCTCTGAAGATTGGAGGGCTTCGGCCCATACGAAACAATGCTGTAAGACATTAGTCTTATAAATTTATGTTTTGACCAAAAAAACAAAAATCTTCACCATGCCCACGTTGTTTTGCAGAATTTGTTTATATAACTCCACCTTTGGCAAATATATTAGTGGAGGGATAAACAACCCCTCCATTAATGAAAATAATTATGGCCGATTTATTGCTCTTGTCATAAGGAGTGGCCTCTTTTCTAGTTGTTCGATATGCACTCTGCTTTAAAGGTGTTTGACCCATCGATAACCCGACACCACACACTATTCCATCAGAATAGAGAGTCTGATATCAAAAAGTTCAAAGTTTCGTCAGTATTATATATCAAATATATAATATATAACTATATAATAATATATAGATTATAATATAGTATATATATATATAATATAATATATATATATGATAATAGTATAACATAATATCAGAAAAAAGAAACAAACATATTTTTTTCACGATGGAAAGTGGATTCGAACCCATAACATGGATTAATAGACCATAGTACCTTCCACTAGCACCCAGAGTAACAACTCGAATGAAACGAAGACAATAAAAAAATACCTCTTATGCATTCTCTTGCCGATTTTTCATCTCAAACGTCACAAAGTTTAAATACCAATTCAAGCTTTAGATGCTAATTTTCGGGTCAACGACGTTAACACGAACATATAGAGAGTAATAATCAGAAGAATTAGTCAAATTGACTCGATCCATAGATGTCAATTGCATCGGTCTACAGAAAAGTAAAAAGAATCATATAGTATTTTTTTAATTCTTCTTGGTACCGTTGATTACCCAGAATGCGTCTCTGATCGATAGCCATTTGTTAATAGGGCTTAAGTTTACAACCGAAACACATAAAACGTGGTAGTGTAGTGGCAATCCTTGGCTCGTAACCATTGTCTTCATTGACGGACTTAAGTTTCGAATCCATTTGTGTTAGGTTTTTTTTTGTTCAACCAAATCACTCTGTTAATAATTTAAGATACACTAGTCTTTCTAAATCATTTTATAACTTAAAATTGTCGTATTCTTTCACAATAGTTTCGTCTCGTCGATCTGATAGAACACCTTCATTCCTAATACATTTTACCCCCCCCCACAAACACACACACCCTGTTTCCATACACACAAAATGCGATGCTATTTAATGCAAAAACGATAGTATTTATGTAAGTTATAGAAATGAAGTTTATCTTACATAAGCAGTTTGATTGATCACGTTCAGTATTTGATCCTTTCTCCTTGGCTATCTAATAATTTCTAGTCTTTAATTCATACTTTGCGGCATATCCCCTTTCACACCGTGCGCACAAATATATATACACGTACGCACATGTGTGTCAGTGCGATTTAGCGTGTATGGTGTGTGTAATTATTGTCTGAAGTCTTTTATAATGCTCATTTTTTAGTGTACATTTTTGTTAAAAAGTTTCCTTTTAAAAAATTGATTAGTATTTTTAAAAATCACGGAATAAATGCATTAATGCCAAAATATGATTCTGTTTTTACAAAACTGTTATTGTACATTTGAGGGAGTAGACTCAATCTTCCTTCTCCAGAAAAAATCATGTGCTTAAACTTAAAGCGTTTTTTTAGTTAGGAGCGTTTTTTGTAAAACGTACATGATTTTTTGCCTTTCGGATACCCCTTTTACAAAATTTGGAACAACTTTGTCATATTTTGGTTCCCCCCCCTCATTTCAATGTTGCCTGAGCACGACACACTTGAAGCAATCTCGCACCAATTATTTTTCAACACTGATTGGGAGGGGATGGGGAGGGGGAAAAAAGTTATAGTTACAATGCTTTCAAGCCTATACCACTTTATAGCTGGCTAACGGTGTTCAAGGACTTATGAACAGGATTGAGGTTTTGATTTCTTTCATCCAGGCCTTACACCAAAGATAGATCGCTATTAAATGGTTAGGGTATTTGCCTTATCGGAGAGATATGGTCCAATTTATGGCCTGACCGTAAATGTTGAGAAAGGAGTGGTATAAGATGATATATACAATTTTTTTTTGCTGAACGTGATAGATACGGGTGTGTAAAATTGAGAACTTCCGGGTGCCACCTTGGCACCCGTGGGCGTTTTGAGAATCCAGTGGCGTCGCCATAAATGATCATTATCTATTCCCCCGAATTATCAAACTATGGAGTTAATACATATACTATAGGACCCAATGAACAATGCGGGCCCTTTCAAATTTCAAAATGGATGCCAAAGCTCATTTATTGTGTCTGCACAACAAACTAAGATACTCCATGTCTATTTTTATATCGCAGGTTTTGCTGGTATAGGGCATTCTTTTTAAAATTGGATTTTGGGCTCCATTTTGAATTGTGAAGTATGACTTAATGTTACAAGTGCTCATACACTTGTTCATTGATCCTATCGTATATCTAGTAACTCCATAGTTTGAGATTATAGGGTTGAAATCGATAATTATCATTTTTGGGGACGCCATCTTGGATTCTCAAAACGCCCAATGGTGCCAAGGTGGCACCCCGCAGATTCTTATTCTACACACCCTAATCTTATATTTTCAGCAAAAAAAAAAAATGTTGTATGTATATAATCAACTGTACGGGCACATGAACGTTCCTCTGACTACAGGGTTTGGAAATCCCGCGTGAAAGCAATTACAGTTAGCCACACCATGAGTACGGCGGACTATAATTGCTTCTACACAGCAGGGCCAATTGCTGAGATTTAATTCGGGTACTACATGGATTTGGTACGAAAAGAACTATAGATTAAACTGGAATTCCCCCGCTCCTAACATGGTTCATTTTGACATTGGAAACAAACCATAGGAGGAGACGTTAAGCTGTCGGTCTCATGTACTGGAGAATCACGCCTGTGCGTGTGATCGCTACAGCCAGCTTTGATAAGAGTAGGGTAGAACCCTAGCTGTTCCAAGTCGTCCTGGAAACCTGGGCATCATTGAAGTGGGTTGAACACTGAATGATCTACCTCAGGCTACATTAAGACATAAATAAAAAAGTAAAGAAAGTCCATAACCGTAATTGTTATTGAATTACATCTATGAGGTTTTGTCTTTTACGGTCATCAAGAAAAAGAAACTAATTTGCCAAATTTCAACCCCTCGTGGGCCACAAAAAAAGGACGCATTTTCCCCGTTGTCACCGGCCCAATTTGGGGATCAAGAGGAAAAAAAAACATCTAAAGGTTCGATGATAATCTACTATTCATTTACTGGGCAAAAGAAAAAGTTTGCCTCTTTGATCAATTGTTGATTGTTTAATTGAATTAAAACAGATTATTAAAATACCAGAAAAGCACAAGAACGCCTACATTTCTCACCATCATCGGCGTGCCTCTCAAGCGTTTGCTATCATTAAGTCTCGGATTCTATGGATAATTGAGGTATGGCAGAGGCATTTTCGGTCATATTGAGATTGTAACTCTTGATATGAAATCAGCTGTCATCATGCATGGAACCTGTAACGACTCTTTGTATTTATAATTTGGGGGGTGGGGGGGGGAACTTTTCAAACATTAAGGGGCGGTATAAAAAATATACAGGGTAAAATTGGAAATGTAAATATGAACGCCAATGTATTGTCCCATTACAAGGATTAAAAATGGCTATAGTTTGTCTATAGTTGTTACACCGGCTTAAAGCCCTGATTAGGTTCAAGGTCATCCCTGGGGGCAAAAAAAAAACATCCAATGTTCAGATTTTGTTTTGAAAACTGGTGCTCAAATTATTGCTTGTGGACATACTGAAGCAGAAAATGCATTTAATGTCTTTGGGTGAAAGTTTCTGTATCAATTCTCGTGGACCATTGTAGAGCCTGTTACTATTTTGCCAATAATTACTAAAACCAAATGTGAAAACATGTGTTTTCATAAGCAATACGAACAATTGACAGAGCTGAGTGTTGAATTTGGTGGAGCCACTCCACTGTTGATTGGTTGAGGTATGGAAAGTCTAATCCACGATGGACGAAAGGTAGGGCAGAACTATTGAGAATGTGATCAGCAATCTGTGATTGGAGAGCCAACATTGGCAGGCTGGAGATGGACACACCCCATCGGTGCATATGCTGTTGATGAAATGACCCCACTCCTGTGAGAAGAATCCTTGTTCAAGGTGCCCATTCCCCACACACTGGCGCGAAGTGCCAAATGGGTAAAACTTTTTCTATGGGTGTGAAA
>JAMKCH010035186.1:0-15325 GCA_023653785.1 Ophioderma brevispina | reverse complement strand
AATACTTCAAAGACAACATATCTATTGTTATGAGTATTCATTGTAAATCGAAACTGAAAACCTTGGTGTTACAGACAATAACTGAATACTTAACAATTCATATATTCCATATTCAGTTTCAATGGTCAGGGTGACCGTTAACCCACAAATTAAAGAGAATGACACCAGAACTGATATAGAATAATTTAATATGCCGAAAGTGGTGGGCCACAGGGCCGGACTCGAACTGACAAACAACCGACTAACCACAAGTAAAATCAATGGACAACCTATCGCTTAGACCCGCTGCGCCACGGAGGAAAAGTGCTAACATAAGACGCGAATTGTTGTATATGCGTGAGGGTTCATTAGTGATTGTGAATCAAAGATGTTAATCCGTTAAAACAATTTATTTGTATGAAGTCAATTTTTTCAATGTAGCAGTAAAAGGCACATCATGAGGATAAAAAGAAACATGTACTAAATTTTGTCATATTATTTGTAATAAAAGCTGTAGGTCTGTGAGACCGTTTTAAGTTTCACATTTTGCCACTAATAATCGCTGTACATGACCGTTTGAAAGCATTTCTAACTGTCGTTTCCGTTTCTTAAATCGTATCTTGCTCATGGAAATGTACCAAAATATACTTCTGAGGGTTGAATCAAAGAGGTTCTATATAGATAGAGAGGTAAACGTTAATCATCTTTAGAAATTCATAGTCTCGCATGTTTTTGAGACAACAAAGAAAACATAGAGTACTAACAATAGAAAAGCAATGGCTGCCTCCGCTTCTTCACATCAATGGGTGCCGCTTTGGCATATTACACTAATCGGTAGTGATACAAATTGATGTATGTGTTAGAGGTGGCCAGGTGTAATAATAGTGGGCACTGGATCATTGTGCTCAGATACTCTTTTTTCCCAAAGCAATGCGCGCTTAGGTGAAAAGATGTAGTCATTTGAGGCGGTTTATTTAAATCAAGACGACGACGGTCATTTCATTCGTTGTCGTGGCCCAGGGTAGGACAAAATTTAACCACCCAATTAGCACCCAAACCAAACAAACACTGATATTTTGCCGGATTGTCTTGTAGCGAATGACATTATGTGTTATACAAGCACCCAAAACTAATAATTATGCGGGCAATATTCAAAATGTCAGCGCCAAGACGGACGACTGGTTTTGAATGGGCTTCACCCCCTTGGTAAATACATGCTGATGCTATTGTATTACTAGTTTAGCGGTCGTTAAACGATACTCCCACCTAGTGGTTTTCCCGTCAACACGCGTCAAACAAAGGGAAGTTTGTTTCTCATAATATACTCACGGTGTGTTTCGCTTGTATCAGGGATGTTCCAATGCTTTTTGTGTTTTTTTATTTTTTGGTTTTTACTTTTAACACTTGGTGGACACATACCGTGTATCTAATAAGAAAGATTGGAAATGTTTGAATATAGCAGAAGTATACTTCCATTCCATAACTTCAATGGCCAAGTTGACAGTAAGTAAAGAAATGATCCTTCGTGTAATTTTAATGTGCTGAAGTCGTGGGCTACCGCCGGACTCGAACCGACAACAAGAGACTATCCAAAAGTAAAATCAATAAGGCAAACGCTTAGACCGCTCGGCACGAAGAAGCTTATTACACGTACGCAAAATTGTTGAATATGATAGTAAGGGATGGTTCAAGTAGTGTTATGTTGACACAAAAGAATCCCGTTAAACGTCACTTTTCTTGCATAGAGTGAATTATCTTCAATATATCACTAAAAGGCACATTATGAGGATAACTAGAAATTATTTATTAGTTTGGGACTCTCCATTCGTAATAACAGCGGAGGTATGTGAGGCACCACTTCTAAGAGTTTCGCACTTGCCACATATAATCATTATAAGTGACCGTTTGAAAGTACTTATAATTCATGGTTTCGTTTTTGATTTCATACTGTTGACATGAAATGTGTCCAATATACTTATGTGGGTTGAAATACATGATCTGGTTGTGTATTGCGAGGTGTTAAGTGATTATTGATGATATTGCACCAGTGTATTTCTCGTCAACGCGCGTCAAACAAGGGAAGTTTGTTTCTTATAATATACTACGGTGTGTGTCGTCTGTCTTCTGTTTTTTAATGCTTTTTTGGATGTGTTTTGGTGTTTTTAGTTTTATTTTAAAACTTGGGGGAACACACTACCGTGTGTCTTAATACATTGTGATATGGTCTATGAGATGACATTCCAATCATATGTGATAGCACCTATTTTGTATGTGATTTTTAATAAAACCTATACTGCCAGGTGCATAATTGCCACCTTAATCAAAAACCCAATATGATGTGATAAACACTAGAGGCATTATTTCGAGTTTTTTCTTTGTTTTTGCGTAAAACTATATTCGCGAATGCAGCCTTATTCAATTATAAATATGCATTCGTGCATATTGACCGATGTAAATATGCATGCGTGCAATTATCAGGGGTGCATTATTTAAGAAACAGAATTTAATAATGCGCGCCAGCACGCATGCTTTTCCCCTCGAGTGAAAGCGCTTGAAAAGTTCACTGCCATGGTAATGCATAATACCAAGGCCCGACGTTAATTACCACAACCTCCCAGGTTATGTGGTTTTACGAACGGGGACAGAATCAGATTGACAATCACAACAGAGTCTATACCTTAAAATAGAAAATCTTATTCTATGGTTGTTAAAAAACAAGCAAAACTTTTAACGCAGTAGGTCCTAACAATTGTCTATTTTTAAATCTGCGGTGTTAATTACCTGATGGACCTTATACAAATAGATGCAATACATCAAGAACGTAATGAATAATTATCGGCATACAAATCGCTGCAGCTTATTCTCAAAATCCGAGTTGTGAAGGGAAATAGGACCCTTAATGCGTATCGCTACGTTCAATTGCAATCCTGGCAATTATGTCAAAAGCTAACCTATGTTGAGCTGCTAAACTTATCGAAATTTCAATCAATACACATTGTACAGGGTGTCCCCCAGAATGATATACCAAAAAAATCTAGAATATATTATTTTTTAATAATAAAAGGATGATATGGGAGTTTTGCGGCAAATCATCAACTTAGGCATACTTTTAAAATTTCAAAAGGGTTTTAGAATAGATCATAAAAATCAGGCTATCAAAGTGTATAAACAGTCCAAAGTGTCAAAGGTGGTGATTTCGTACTTACGACAAAGTGCTCAAACACGAGAAGGGGGGGGGGGGAATAGTGGAAAGGAGGAGAAACAATATTGAATGAGAGACATAGAAACAAAAAAAAAGACAACAAATGTACGTTCTCAAAAAAAATCTAATGCTTTACAACTGTATTGGGATAAAAGTGGGGTTAAGAAAAATGATTCCATACGTTCTTGTTAGCAACTGTAAAAAGCTGTAAGTTTAATTCAATATTGATTATCCATTCATACAAAGGGTTGGTCCATGCTTTGTTACACATGACACATGCTTATCTTGATTTTTGGAGGGAGTTTTGAATAGCCAATTATTTTGTATTGGTAGCTAATTGCAGGCAAATTTAAATGATTACAATTGGTGGAGAGTGAAGACGTAACAAAATGGCTCGCCACTTACTGTTAGCAAGGTTCCTTTCGCTCAAAATCTACTGGGAGACCAAAAGATTACTTAGAATTCGAGACATTTGCTGCGCGAGATTCCCTAAGAGCGCGATCCCCTTCTAAATATGCCATTGCCTACAATGTGAGAAGGTTGATCCCCATGGTCATGGTCAGAAACTGTCACTCTGAAGGTTTGACCCCCAGAAAAACCGCAATAACCAGAGCAAAACTCGCTGCGTCCCAGCGAACCCTAAGACACAACCCACAAGTCAGTGTTTGTCGTAACCCTGTCAATGTTATTTATCATGTTTGTTATTGACCAGCCACATTTATTTTATTTTGAGGAAGCAAAGCCTGAAGCCCAATAAATTCTTTGTTACTTTGTTCTACTCCGATGTTTGTGCCAAGGTAGTGTTTTCTTGTCTGCCTGCAGATAACATTATTTTTTTCACTTTGCCAAAAGTACGTAATCATCATGTCTGCAAAATTGTACTATCATCGGTTGCAAAGCCCGACTTTCAAGATTCTAAAATTTCTCGCAAGCTGAAATTATGCCAAATCTAATTGAATACAGATAACCCAATATCATTTGTTTTCATGGCCACAAAAAAATTAATAATTTTTGGCTATTTTTTGGTACTAATCATTCTGGGCCACCCGTAAACTTTTCACACCTTCTCTCCCATTCTTGCTGGCATTAATGCCAGTCACCCAGTGTTGTGGAAGTTCGTAGAAACTACCAGATTTTCTAGTTATAAAGTTGTAAAAGTTTATCAAAAAGAGTTTTAATATTGTATTATTTTGAATGGTGTATAAAATAATGCCTCATAAGTGGTTGATGACAGATTAGGGCATTAGTGGAGTGTGGATTCGGGCCACTGGGAGCACTCGCGCTAAAGCGTTCGTGCTCACAGTGGCCCCTCTAATGCATATTTTAATTTATTAATGCCTCCAAGTATATCCCGAATGCATTCCACTAATGCCTTATCCTATACATAGCATCTACTGCAGATAACAATTATGCGATTTTAAATTACTGCAGTCCCTTGGCATTACCTATCACCTTTATCATAATTATGATGTGATATCATCTAGTGCAGATACCAATGTATTTGCAATGCAATACTCTCCAAACAATGACATTACATATCCAATTTAATGTGATAGCATCTACACAAATACATAGTGTTTGGCAGATAACATAACCTTGTAATAGCATTGTTACGGTTAACTTGACTAAGGCGCAAAAACCACCTTAAACTTCAGGTTAAAACAACTGAAATAACTATAGACAATATACTGGTGAACTTGATTTTAATCTTAATCAAAACATTTATTTTTTTGATTGTTTCTGTCATCACATTTAAACATTGAGAGGTGTCAATAATTAATAATTTATAAGGCGTTATGGTTAAATAATAATCTACTAAACTTACTACTGGTGTGTGCCGCGAACGCGGGCTGCAGCAAGATTATCCAACAGGGTGCAGACTTACTGATATCCTGGCTGTGATATCCCAGCGTAAAACTTCCACTCTGTTCAAAATGTTCCTAATTTGTACCAGCAGTTACCTTTAAATTAACGGTAAACCTCAATTTTTAATAATCTTACGCTTTAATTACCTATAACTAATATAAAATTACAATTTGGAAGCAAAAATGTACATTAAACATCTACGCTAGAAATATACTACACATTTTGAAAAAAGAGTATTATCCGCTGACCGTTATTATATTTTCCCCATAATATTACTTACGTTTTTCTTTTGGGGGTAAACTTACTACTTTTTTTTTAATGTAAGAATAGAACTATGAAAATCATTTTACCTATAAAATATGTTAATACGTCGTTAAGTAAACGTCATTAAATGCCAAATAAATCTTATTTTTTCTTCCCTATCATTTTTTAAAATAGTTTTAAAAAACTCCTTGCAGAACTCATTTCATTTCAATCCTCCTTTTGGTGTATTATTTATTTAATTTGAAAAAAAGTCGTTACACAAACACATGGATAATTTTTAGCATCTGCTATCAGTAAAGTCATGTATGTTGTGGATAAGGTTTAGGACTTGTAATATTAACACTTAAGTGCCCAAAGGGGGGTGGGGTCTAGGGACCCTTCAAAATTGTTTCGCGCTGGCCGCTGTACGGTGGGATTTTTGGGCCGAAATTTTTTGTAATTGATGTAACTTTTAAAGCCTATATCTTCCTACCAAAAAAATTAAAATCGGGCCAAGCCGTTAATGGGTTAATAGTGAGGGTCCCATGGAACCCCCCCCCTTGGGCCAATAAACGGAAGTCATTGAGAATATTTTTAAAAAAATAAGAATTAGAGAAACCGAGAACCAAAGCAATTTTTCTTTTTTTAAATATTTTTGAAGTAAATTATTCACCAGTTATAGTAAACATTAAAAATAATTAACCCTTGATGATGATGAAAACAACAATTTCATCTGTACGTTACCAACCCGTTACTGTACAAACTCTATGGAAAAACGTGATTTTGCAACACCCGTTAAAAAAACCAGGATTCCCTAAACTGCTGGTTTTGTGTTAAAATATAGTAATTTGGGTCTTCTAGAATAGATTCAAATACAATAAGTTTTCAAAATGTTGATGTAAGCGCTGTTGGTGGGAGAGCGTGGTCTAGTGGTTAGGGTCGCTTGCCTATGGCGCAAATATACAAAACAAAATCACGGGTTCGAATCCGGTGGGGTCAATTGCTGGGTTTTATTCGGGTACATCAATTCTGAATAATTGGTATACGAGCCGATTGATTAAATACAGAATACCGCTCTCCTCAATGGTCACTGGAATTGGGAAAATGAATAATGAAAACATCCCGTCCTTCGGAGGGGACGTAAGCCGTCGGTTCCCGTTGTAAGAGAGTCACAACTGTATATGTACATCGCCAGTCAGTGGTCGAATAAGGGTAGGGTGTAAACCCCTGACTGTGCCCAATCTGCCCCAGTTTCAAAAAAGCGGGAGGGCCATGTTATATTAGAGAGCGTCCGTATCATAGAACACGCGGCCCGAATCAGCTTACACAGTTGAACAAATCCTGACACACCACAAGCAATTACGAATGATTGTGGACACGAACGGAAACGATGAAGCGAAAGGCTAAATTGAATTTTCCGTCTTTTTGCCCAATTTTCGCGTCTTTTTAAACAATGTTTGCCCATAATTTGCACACAAAATAAAACAAATCTCATTTTTATTGCTGATTGGGGTTGTTCTATGTCATTCACATGTGGTATAAATTTCGTGCAAAAATTCCCTCGGAACGTGGTTCCTTGGGGGGGGGTTGGAAACCCCCCCTGGGCACCAACGGAAGGCCCTGGTTCGAATCATATGTAAGTACATGTATTAAGTTTATCAGATGATTACGTAATTGGTGACATTAAGAATGCGTACATTACCGTATATAAACTTATTTAAAATGTGTTTATTTCTTCACGTTTTTTCCTTTGTTTATTGCCTTTTTTCACTCAAAAAAATTGTTTTTGCCTGGAATATCACTTTTTTAGTTCAACCACCTGGTACTGTAAATACAACGTTGTATGATTGGCCTAGCTAAAACAACGTGATTTTGGTAAGATGGATTGTATAATCGTTTTTAAATTCTATTATTGTTTTAAAAACCACTCGTCTTTTGCCTTTTTTTGTAACACGGTTTACCCTCTAGAATTTGGTTATAAAGCACCCGAATGCTTATGATTTTGATGACAGTGGATACTATGTACTCCCTCTTTCCATTTATACCAAAATACGTTAACCAACATACCTAGTATGGGTCACAATGACGTCATCAAGTCCGCGAGTCGGCAAATTTGACATTTTTCCTTCACAGAAATAGGCGAAAATTCCAATTTTGCGCTAAAGAAGTTAGGAATAATCCCGGATTTTCATGCGTCTTTCAGCTCTAAACGATTTCATATATGGAATGCGGTGGAGAATGAGAACAGGGATGGAGGATAAGAAAGCAAAAGGGAGGGTGCAGGAAGAGGGGAGAGTGGGGGGGATAGAATCTAGTTTCTCTTTTAACATAAACAATGGACGTTTTAGAGAGCAGACGGGTGCATAAGTATTTAAAAACTGTCACCATAAATATCCTTGGGGGGTGGCAACACTGCCCCCCCCCCCCCCCCCACCTTTCAACTTTGACGCATAGAACCAGGGTTCGCCAGTTTCTTTCTTCCACAGCGGAAAACACCGCGGTTTTTTCCGCGGTTTTTTTCCATTTGGAAGAAAACGGGTTTCTTTCTTCTTCCATTTCTTCTTTCTTCTTCTTCTTCTCACTGAAAGCGGAAGAACCTAAAAAGGTCATTTAAAAATTTTCTATCTTTAAATGCAAATGACTTATAGTTTTGGTTTATATTATACAGTGAATGAAATATATGAAATAATTCAAAATAACCATTCAGGTACCCCCTACCTACCCCATGCAATTGCATATCAAACCGCATTTTTAATTGACAAGCCTAATAATAAAAAAATACCGGAATAAGGGGACCTTCTTCTCCACTTTTCACCCCAAACAACCATCAATGCCAAGCAGGGTCTCCTTGTAAAGACTTGAACATCTCAAATATGTTATAGTCTCCCTAAACCAGGTTCTCCCACTATAATCCTACAACAAAGAACACTTAATGGTTGCTACTTTTATGTCTTGATTTTAAAATTAACACATTGGCCATACAGATTTAACAGCTTTTTCATTGTTTAACTCTACAATTAAGCAACTTTGATAGTATAAACGTGCACATGGAAAGACTTGGAAAATCAGTACAATGTGCGGGGGGTCGGATCTTGTGGGAGTAATTTTGGTGGGGTAGTGGCAAGTCAAAACAAAGTGTGGGGTTAACAAATTTTACTATAATCTTGCAAGGTATACTAAATGCTATAAACTTGTAAATTAATTTTGAAAAAAAAAAAACAATTGTAAATTTAAATTAACTAAAGTAGCCGTGATATATTGAAGTTGCACAGAGCAGATGAATATTGTTAAGTTAGTATGTTGTTTCATAATACATTTCTTTATTTCTTCCAGTTTCTTCTTCCAATTTCTTCCAGTTTCTTCGGAAGAAACTGGAAGAAACACCACACACCTTTTTTCCATAGTTTTCTTCTTCTCTCTCATTCTTTCCTTCCGGAAGAAATAGGTTTCTGACCCTGCGCATACTATAAGAATTCAACCCATCGGTCATCACCAGAGGAAAAAGTTTTTGGACAGAGTCGATTAGTTTGTATAGGGGCCATAAAAAGAAGACAGATGAGGCTCGATTCACCTGTTTTTCATGAACGAATTGAGATAATCTGGCTTTTCAGGTTGCCATCATTTTCAAAGACTTGTGTGTTCCTTCCCCTTCCTTCTATCCCAAAACACTGGCGCTTCAAAAGTCATTAAATTCAAAACCCCTGTTACATTGGAATACCACTGAAGCAAATAAAATCGATTAGACAGGATGTTTGAGAGCTAGTTTTGTAGCTACAAATGCGCTTACGCTGACCTGAATGCTTTCATTAAGCATAGAATTGATTTCTCTCAGCTATCGGACTACATGTTTCAATAGATTTAGCTTGGAATTTTAATCCCGATTTTAATTTCCAACCACTGCACATGCCCCTCATTCAATGCCCATACCTTCGGAAAAGTACTAGAGGTGGCACGATGGGTTGAATCTACTATAGTACCCTAACCCCGGTGAAAGTGCTACCTTCACATTTTTTGCGCTAAAATGACCGGAAAGGATGAGAGAACGATTAACTAGAAGCTTTTTAGGGAAGTTTTTGGCATTTTAGCGCACCGGAGCGCACAAACCCCCTCCCCCCCTGGTAAGACGAGAGTTCAACAAGTCGAAAAACAACAATAACGTTGAAGCTGAGATTTTACGCCGTTGTTTTACGTTCCTGCAATGGTTTACGTATTTTTACGGCTCCAGTTATTTTACGTTCTGCACGCTGTGAGTCCCAGCTGCCAGTCAAATCCCCGTTTTTTACAGGTTTATTTTTAACAGTGCAATAGTGGGACGTGTCCACGGATGACTTGTCCTCGAAGCTCGGAGGTCGACTAAATATAAAGTCCAAAAGTGCTGTAGCTTGTTTATCCTTGATAACTCAGAGGCCGCGAAATACAAACCGAAGACGGCTACACAATCAGACGACAACTACTAAGAAAATGTCCACTATGGAGATAGTGTATATTAATATAAATTTTGATTACTGTCACTATTAAGAGATGTCTCTCATCAACTTGGAGCAAAAGAAACTCTTCTCCTCTCCCCAGTGCTTATATAGCAATATTCCACAACTCCAGAGGGATCTATCACTGTCTATATGAGTCATATGCTAAATATACACTGATGCTTATAAAGTTGGAATATTCTTTTTTCAGACCCAATCGTATATACGTATTTCTATTTGAACGCCTCAGTAATCATATTAGAGTAGGTGAATGATTACATAATGAGTCCCACTACCCAGGTGAAGTGAATCCATGCATAATTTTGTTGGGGGCTATAAAATGCCAGACGTCTATTGTTTGCTCCTTTTTCTGCTCCAAGACTGTGTGCAAGGAGTCCATTTTTTCAGAGTTGGTTGTTACCTTTACAACAAAAACTGGCACAGAGGTTCCCTAGGCCATGCCTCGTCCAACGGCATTGTCAATATGCCAAAGCGTGCTTGCACTCCGACGGGAAGGGTACCAACAAGCCAAAGTCGCTGATTTCCTCGCGCGATATTGCAGACTCGGTCTGTACAATCCTCAGACATCATCGAGAGGTGGGTCTTTTGAGGCCACTAAAATCTTCAGGACGACCACGATTGACTACCCAGACGAGTGATCACCGACTGCTCATTCTGTGCCGTAGAGCCGGTAAATACCAACGAGCCCCGTCTTCGGTCTGTTTTGTGGACAAGACACACTGTGTAATCAACGTTTCCTTTCCTGAGATTGCTCAACAGGGTTACCAGAGCAAGAGTAATGACCAAAATGTCCACGCCCAACCGTTAACCACAGAGTCGACGACTTCGCTGGGCTTGGCGCACAGGAGATTACAAAGCTCGGACCTGCGAAATGTTTGCGTTTATGGACGAGAGCCGCTAACAATCCTGACCTATCAAAGGAAGACAAGGGTTCGTCAATTACATGGTGAGAACCTACGAGATGACGGTATTCAGCTCGACATTAGTGGAGCGTGATCGTTATTTATGCCAGGGGGGAGGAATGGAGGATTTCAACTATTCAACCTTTTTTCGGCAAAAATTTACGCGTTCCCCCCTCGCTTCCGTTCAAAATTTCTCACATCCCCCCCCCCCCTTGATCATGCTGATTTCCCTCCCACATTTAAAAGTTCATGTTCCCCTCATCTCGTTCGATGAAAATTTTTCACGTTCCCCCCTCTCTCTTACAAAAATTTTCGGGTTCCCCTTCAACCTCCATTCCCCCCCTGGAGGAAATAATGACCCCTCCCTTAAAGAAATAGGGATTTCCAGAACGAATCGCCCCCCAATTTTTGTCAAACCCCGGTGTTTTGCATCTTTTGGAATGCTTCCATGTATTAATCACACCTGACCAGTAACTTAAAGAGCCGAATCGCCGTCCTTTATGTAATAGATAATAATTTAGTACTTTCTGTCGTCACGACAGAAATGGTTCAAAGCATGGCTTTTCTATGGTGACGATTGCGATAGCAGGCAAGCTCATAACATTGTTTGCCGTTTTCTTTTGTATTGTTGTTGAATAAACCTTCGAAACGTTCCCCCTCGGTAGGTGGTCTGCGACCGATCCAGTGAAAAGTGAGAGAGAAATTGTACCATAAAAAAAATCTCCCCTGTAATTTAAAGCTGGTGTGGTCCGTGAGGATATGGGGCGGTAATTCATTATGGAGGAAGGAAGGAAAAACGTCCCTGGTGGTGCCAGATGGAACATGAAGTCGTCGTGGACGGACGTTTGGACACCACTGTCTGCCATGTATGCAAAACATTTTCAGCTGCATACGACAAACGTCACGCCGCACAGGTGCGCTGCAGGGAGTGAGACCAAATTCTTGAGATAGAAGGATGGAGCAGAACCCATGCACCGGCTTGCTGCCTGATTTGACCCTCGCGATCATGCTTAGGCCAGCCTCAATGACAGAGACAATCTTCTTTAAACTCTACAGTAGTTAGCTCAGGCTGTGGCCGATGAGTTGGACGCCAGGCCCCATTTAAAATTAAAATTACCACAAACAACCTTGTGGACAGTATGCCGCGACATCTTCACGCACTGATTCATGCCAGGTTGGCCATAACTCGATATGTGACTATTGCATTTAAAACAGTACTGTTGTGAACATTTGATACATGAATCACCAAAAAATGTGTTATATGTTAAAAACCGCTGAGTGAAAAAAATTGTAACAAAAATCTAAAATCTACGGTTAAATACCCCTTTGCCTTAGGCTAAGGACCACAGTGTAAAGGGGTTAATTGTATAGACTAAGTTAAGACATCTCAGTGATTTTGCTAAATAGGCAAATCGAAAAATCATACTACAAAATCAGATTTTTGCATGTGTAGGTAACAATACAGGTATCCTAACATACCCTGCCAAATGATATAGGTGGGTCGGTATGTCAAGAAACAGTTCCCGTGGATTGTGCCACTCTAAAGTTGATTTCTTGCTGTTTTCATTCATTAGGGAACCAGACAGTCAGAAAATGATGGGGTGCAAATTTCCGGGACTGCTGCCCCTTTCCTCAAAGGTGGAAATGTTCCTACAGGGGAAAAATTTAAAATCGCATCAAATTGTGTTTATTACATTAACAGTTCATCTCCTGGTAAGGATTAGAAAAGTATATATTTGCCTAGGTTCGACCTTTAGTTAAGCGCTATAGCCCCATAATGGTTCAGGTTCATCCTGGGGTAAAAATTTAAACCCAATGCTAAGATTTTTGAAAACTGGTGATAAGTTGTTTGTATGTCTCCGCAGGATCAAAAATGTATTATTTTTACAGTGTGTGATATTTGGTTGGCTAATTACATAGCAACATGTCGAAAGGGTCTACGTGGTCTATGGGGGTAACCAGAACTTTCCCTGGAGGTCGCAATGGTGATATCAAAAGATCAAATTTAAATCAATTTTGTGTTTCAGTATGACACAAGGAATCATTTGACACCACTCTCAACAACATCGAACATTACCCCCAGGGTGACCGTGAACCATTATGGGGTATCCGCTTTAAAAAGGTTGGAACCTAGGCAACATATATACTTTTTCTATCCTTATGACGAGGAGCGAACCTTTGGTGTAATTAAAACACAATTTGACGCGATTATAATTTGCCTGTACTAAAACTTGCCCACGTGAAGAAGGGGGCATCAGTAGGAAAAATTGCACACCATTATTTGCTGACAGTTTAGGTCCTATTGAAACCCAAACAGCAACGAAATCAATTTTAGCATGAAAATATCATAACGGGAAAACAACCACCAAACCCACACTATAAGACCAGCACGCAACCTAATAAGGACAGAATCGGAGATTTGAGTCATTACTGTCCGAACGGACACTTCTACAACACGTAATTGAAATGGAGAATCGTATCTGGGTACACTGCCGTTTCTTCCTTTTCTGTCCAATTTCTACAGCTGGAAAAGGTAACTTATGAGAGAATTCTACTGAGACTTATCCTTAACTTAGAGCTATTCCGCAAATTTCAAATATTTTTCAATCACTGATAGTGTCTTTAATGGTGATATGTCGGAACAGACTGATCAATCAAGTGTGGCGATATACAGAAGAGATAAACAAAAACATAAATAACCACTGTAAGAATCATTGCCATAAAAGTGGTAGGTAAATAAAAAGTATTTTATTCAACTTTATCAGCAACAGCTTGTTAGCATAACATCATGAGTCTTGCGCTACAATATAGAATATTCTCCAATATGCCCATGCTCTATGGATGGTCCATTAGTACTCTATCATAAATATTCCCTGACCACAGCATGCCCATTTGCGAGGTCCCCATAGTAGTGCCGACATTACATTTCAGTGATCTTTCCAGTGATCCACTTATTTAGCAAAATCCACTCAGTTGAGCAATCTTCGAGACCTTCTGAATCCTCGTATTCGAACAACAACCAGATCATGCACAATACCAGGTTTCACGTATATTATGTGACTTAGATTAATTTATTAATATTTACGAGCTAATTGATAAATACACCTTACTGTTAGCAGCAAAGTGAAACTAAATATTAAGAATTCATGGGACCTGGGATACAATTAGGCGATTTGAAATTTAATACTGTCCAATGCAGATGAAATTACATATCACCTTTATCACATATGATGTGATAGCATCTACTGCAGATACCAAAAATACGTGATTTTAAATATAATACTCTCCAATGCAGATGGCATTCCCTATCACTTTTATGTGATAGCATCAACTTTAGCTATCATTATTACATTTTCAATGTAATACTGTCTACTACAGATAAAATTATCTATTGATTTTTTTTATAACGATGTGGTGAAGATGGCAGCCTTGTCACCTTTATGTTATACACAACTAACTCACTTATACACAGTAAAATGGCAAAATT
Organism: Ophioderma brevispina; assembly: GCA_023653785.1. Classification (NCBI taxonomy): domain Eukaryota; kingdom Metazoa; phylum Echinodermata; class Ophiuroidea; order Amphilepidida; family Ophiodermatidae; genus Ophioderma; species Ophioderma brevispina. The sequence continues at coordinate 1,159 of JAMKCH010035186.1, read as the reverse complement.
TAAAATTTCACAGAGAAAATACAACAATATCACAAAACGTACAAGCTAAAATCACCAAATAGCCAACTTTTCAACATAATGGTGACCAGAAAAAAAAATCGTGAAATTGCCATTGTGCAGTACGTACGTGCAAAATGAGAAACGTTACATTCTTGAAAATTTAAAGCTCGTCTTGCGATTTGCACCACAAGAACTGCAAAAACTGCAAAGACAATACTATCCGTAAAATAAAATTTCAAAAAGTTTGATCATAAAAACACAAGTTCAAGAACAAAATTGGTAAAACTGCCATTCATTTCTACACAGTACTCAGTGCGAAAGGAAAAATGTTAATTTATGAAAAAACACACCTTTTTTGTAGGAAGTTCGTCTTGAAATTACCACATGTAAGAACTGCATAGACAATTCTATCAGTGGGAAAAATCATATAAGTTTGATCATAAAAACACAAGTTCAAGAACAAAATGCGTGAAATTGCCATTGTACAGTATACATTGTAGTACGTGCGAAATGAGAAATGTTACATTCTTGAAAAGGGCAACTTTTTTTAGGAATTTCGTCTTGCGATTTGCACCACATATAAGAAGTGCAAAGTCAATTCTATCCGTAAAATAAAATTTCAAAACAGTTTGATCATAAAAACACAAGTTCAAGAACAAAATTGGTAATTTTAATTGCCATTCATTTCTGCACAGTACTCAGTGCGAAAGGAACATTTTTAATTTATGAAAAAACAAAACAAAAACCTTTTTGTGGGAAGTTCGTCTTGAAATTACCACATGTAAGAAATGCATAGACAATTCTATCAGTGGGGAAAATCATATAAGTTTGATCATAAAAACACAAGTTCAAAAACAAAACGAGTGAATTTGTCATTGTACAGTATATAGGGAGAAAATGGCAACGTTGAGCATGTTACTTTTATATTTAAAACTCTACAGAGGAAATACAACAATATCACATAAAAGTACAAGCTAAAATCACCAAAGGGCCAACTTTTCTACATGGTGACCAGAATTTTTTTTTAGTTGCGAATCATCAAACTCGCAGCACGTCAGACCGCCCCACACAAGATGCTCTATAGTGGCAAAATAGATGTGAAATTGATGAGTGCGGAGTAAATTGCCTCAAATTTACTGTCTAAATGCATCTTAGTTTG
>JAMKCH010035185.1:0-14184 GCA_023653785.1 Ophioderma brevispina | reverse complement strand
TAATTAGAATATTTTACGCCAAAATCTAATCAAGTCGAGAACTCCTGGACCCGCTTCCTTTCACCAAGTTACGCCATCGTAGCCTTACGGAAACGGATAAATCGTAAACAAGCAGGTGAACACGGACGGGGAGCAGACAGAACAGCATGACAGAAGACAGCAGACAGGAAAAGTGGATTACTAAGGTCTCTGCCGAACATAAAGTCTTTAGGAGAGACAAAAAAAATCTCAACCTTTTTAAATTACTACATCTTTTGAAAACATACACCATAGTTAAATTCTAATCAACAACATTTTAAAAACGTTAAACAATATTTAAACAGATCAGCCTCCTCCAGGAAATTTATAACATCAAGAGGCCTCCTCCCTAATATCTAAAAGACGCAATATTAAAAACTACATTTCAATTACGAATTAAAATAATTGTAAATAGATACATATCATACACATGAGAACCAGATTATCACCCATCCGTGTATAAAATAAGATAACCAATTGAATACAACCATTCACATAGAAAAAACACGCTTCACAAGATTCACTGATCAATTCCAAATTATAATTACGGTTACACATCATACAATTGATGACAAAGTCATCACCCATCCAGTATCAAGGACAAAAATTCAACTACAAAACTGATAATCAATCACATCAGATCCCTTTAAAAACAAGATAAATAACAGTATTGAACATTAAGGCAAGATTTTACAGATAAATAGATGGTCTATATGTTACATGTGTATGTTAATTGATAAATGGTATGTTTTATGTTAACGATACAGACTTTTAAGCTACTTATACGAGTAATACAAATCTATTTTAACACTTTTAGTACATCTAAATGACAGTCATAACAAAGAACCCTTACCATACAATCTTAAAAATACAAAATCCTAAATTAAATACAACACGTCTGTTCGAGAGAACAGACGAGTTGCCCCTATAGGTTAGCCTTTTACGAAATGAAGGGGGGACAGCGGGCCTATTCTAAACCTCGAACCCACGGGGTCCCTTTTTTAGTTGCCTCTTGCGACATGTAAGGGGGGACCGCGGGCCTCTTCTGAACCCCGAACCCGAAGGGCGGCCCCAATAGTCCAGGACCTGCTCAGAACCCCGCTATACAATTAATCCGCAAGAGATTCTGAGACTTGATTTGAGTGGTTGGACCATTTACCTTTAAGAATCACACGGGTGCTTTTTTCGAAACCGGCGGCGAATTCCGAAAAATCCAAGATGGACGCTTGTAGCGTTTTAAAAATATAAATTTGGAATTGGAATTTTGATACCTAAACGTATGTGTATAATACCTCGGTTAGGGGTTTTGGGGTGCTGGGAATTCATTTACTGACATAGTTTTTTATTATTACAGGTCCAGTACATGGTATGGATTGGAAATTCCAAGATGGCTGCCGACATCATATGTGAAAAAGTACAGATTTTGAAAATGACTTAACTAGTGTTATGTTAATTACATCGTTTATAGGGTTTTAGGTGCTGGGAATTCTTTCTGACATCATTTTTTATCCTTAGAAGTCCATGTTACATGGGATGGATTTGGAATTCCAAGGATGGCCGCCGCCAGACCTTGTCATATTTAAAGTTACACATTTTAAAGGAATTCATGTTAGAATTAGTGTCAAACCTCGTTGGGAGATGGTTGTAGGTGCAGGAAATCCATATTGACACCATTTTTATGAGTAGAGACCAAAAGTTAGGTCAAAGGATTCAATGAGACCATTGATAACAATGCAGACCATTTGTTGTTGAACCATCTTGAATTTCAAAATGGCCGCCACCATAACCTATTTTCCTATTAAGACCGTATTTCAATATGACGTCAGTCACCACCATGTTGGTGGACAAGATGCATATATCCAGGACTACAATTACATTCCACCTGTCAAACGATCCATGTTTAGCGATTGCACAAGGGATAATGACAGGTGAATGTAGTAGTACTGGAATGGTCTATCTGTCCACCAACATGGCTTTGGCTATTGGTACGGTCTATATCTGGTACCTGAGATTATAGAGGCAAAATTCTGGTGTCTGGACTACACATTGTTTTTAGGGTCAAGGAATTCAATGACACCATTGATAACAAGGATGGAAACATACATGTGGTGGCCAGCAGCAATCTTGAATTTCAAAAGGCCGCAAGAAAAATGGATTATATTAATACATATCCTTGAGAGAGGTAGAAGAATGATTTGGTGTATAGTACCCATGTTTACAAGGTCAAGAACCAAAAAGATCAACGGTAACTTTTCTGGGTTCTTTGTTTGTGGCAGCCATTGGTTATGTGGTTGAACTTAATTCCCTCCATTGGAGATAGGCGCACCAAGTATAGAATATAGTGTAGAATTGAACAAAGCATATTTGGTACAGTGATGTGAGTTGGCGGATTTGGACATATTTAGAAGAGACATTTATGGTCAAAAACCACGTATACCATGTTTATGGAACAAATGTGTTTTGACAGAGTTGGCAAGTAGTTCTTGGTTAATGACATAGTTGGTGGTGACACTTGTATTACAATGTTCTTGAACGGCCATCTATGACGTAAGTTGTCAATATCGATAGTGCACACTTATTTAGACCGTATGTACACTAGATCTGGCGTAAGTTGAGATTTTAAGTGACAGTGGTTGGCTGATGCGTGTCATAAAGTGCATAATTGAAAGTGACATGAGTTGATGGTATCAATTGCAGGGATATTGGATGTAATAATTGACAGTGAAAGCCGATGGTGTCAGCCTTGGCAGTGTCATAATTGGAAGTAACATAGCTGACGGTGTCATAATGGCGGTTCATAATTGGCAGGCCTAATTGAAAGTACCTAGCTGATGGTTTGTAATAATTCGCAGTGTAGATATGTTGTCGTAATGTTTGCACGACATGGTGGTAACGTGGCAAGGTGGACATTGCAGCCGAGTGCAATATATATTATAACGTCATTACAACATTTCTCCTTGATGAGGAGTGTACCTAATAATACTAATAAGAAACATTTTTAAAGCGCATAAGACAGGCGGTTTCAATGCGATGTACAACATACAAATCAAACCACAATTACATGATATCCAAAAGTTAAAAACAGATTACTTAATATTACATTTTTAAAAAAAAGGAAAAAGCCTGATACCAGTCAGCCGTCCTCCATACACACGCTCGTGGTCAATATAGAATTAGAATACAGCAATATTAATAATACTAATCCTAAAACCCACCGGTCAATATCAACAGGTAGGTAAACTAATTAAAAAACAATTATCAAGCAAGTATAGGGAAACACAACTGTGGAACGGTTTATGTGTGAAAGCTGAAATTAAACAAGTGAGTCTGAGGCGGGACTTGAACGAGCAGTGGTGGAAGAGGTCTTAATGAAATGCGGGAGTGAATTCCACAGCTTGGGTGAAAATAACTGAGAAACTACTTCCATACGTTGCCGTTTGCCAGAATGCTCACAGAGCAAATTGCGTGAAGATGATCTTAGAGTTCGAGATGGATTATACGGCAATGAGATAGCGAGTAGCAGAGCTCACGATGAGATTTTGCAAGTCAAACAGGAGAATTTTATAGACAATCCTTTCCTAATCGGAAGCCAGTGCGATTGACACAAGACAGGGTGATATGTCCGATTTCCTGGTAGGTAACAAACACGGGCACCCCCACCAACACCACCCAACCACCCCCCCAGACCATTCCTGCCCCATATTTTGGACACGTTGCAGCTTAGACAGTTCTTTATCAGGTAGACCAGCAAGGTGGCTGTTGAATTGCCAATAGAACGGATGAAGGCGTGCTAGTTTTTTTTCTGTATTGTCAGAATCTAGATAGACGCGAAGTTTGCCAATCCGTGATAGCGTACCGAGCGCGACGCACAACGTCATTGACAGGGTGATCATGGTAAGATTTTCGTCAAACACCACACCCAAGTCGCGGACTTCTGGAGAGGAAGTTAAGGGTCTCATTCCCAATAGTAATGAGAAAATCAGGCACATTCTTGGAGTAACAGATAAACATGGTAGCAGCATTCCCGTTTACCATCCTTCAGCATTACTTGTTTGCAGTAAGCCAAACGCGATATTAATAGATACAGTCCCAAGTTTAGACAGCTCGCAATTACGATAAGAGGGTCTGATGAGCACATATCGTGTGTATCATCCGCGTATGACATGCTGCAAAGATTGTTGTCTGTTGATGATGTCTTCAATCAGGAAGCAGAATATTCAAAGAACATCTCGGGCCAACGACTGAACCCTGAGGCATGCCCCAAATGATATAGTCATAGGATTGACGTCGTCGTCAATAAGAACCGATTGCTGTCTCTTTTCAAGCTATGAAGTAAACCATCGATGAGCCGTACCCAGTGGACACCGATCTCTCGTACAGTCGACGCAGCAAGATGTTATGATCGACGGTGTCAAATGCTGCGGACATGTCCAATAACACCAGTACAGCCTCACCATGTCATCAACCGCACGACGCAGGTCATATTAACTTTACCAGTGCGGTTTAGACGATATGGTTCCTGTAGCAGCTTGTTCCTTGTATACAGGTTATTCTCCCTCCATACGACTGGATGGAATGCGAAATGGCCGCGCCGTCGATGAGCTTTCCAAGAAAAGGCAGATTAGAAACAGGTCGGAAGTTCCTCATTTCTTCAACATCAAGACCAGATTTCTTGAGTAATGGCTTGACAAGAGCGTGCTTAAGACATCAGGAATGCTTCCGGACTGCAAACAATTTGTTAACAATGGGGTATAGGGGAAATCAGTCGTACAAGAGGGTCCTTGGTAAGGCAAGCCGGTAACGGATCTGAAGAACACGTCTTAATCTGTGAACGCTTGGTGATATTGAGAACTTGCTCACATGGAAGCGGTTGAAAAATTGCTAAAGTCACTCAGACAGCGAGGCGAGTCTACAGAGTCTTTAACTGTGATGGAGAGGCCCAAAGTCAGTGCACACGAATTTCTTGATCTTACATGAAGAACTTGCTAAATCTGTTCGCGAGGTTCTTCTTGGAAACGTTTGAGGGGAGGGCATTAGGCCACTTGTAGACTGACAACCTATTTATTAAAAACTATAAACAATCTGTTCTGGATCAAATTTCGATTATTTGTCACGGTTAGTGTTGGCGTTTAGCACTATCGAGGTCACGCTGTATTACGACACTTTTCACGAAGAACGTCTCTGTCAACAGATAGATGCGACTTCAACCACTTACGTTCTGCTTTCCTTTTATCAGATTTTGCTTTGCGAAGAAGAGAATCGGTTTATACCAGGTGCCTTGGTCTTAAAGATATCTCACGCGTTTTCTCGGGGCCGTGTCCGATCAAGAAGTGTGGAAGAGTTGAATTTATAGAGACCAAACCATGGGCAATTAAACGTCATCAGATTGATCGATATTCAAACATTCAGAGACTTCCTTGCGAAAGAGTTCCATATCGATTTCACGAATTTTACGAGTTTTATAACACGCTAGTTTACGTCAGGTTTTTAGAGTGAGGACAGTAAGATATCACGGCAGAATGGTCAGATGGAAAGTAAACACATAAACAGAAGTATTAGACACAAAATCAAGGTCACGAGTAATCATAAGATCAAGATGTGAACCTGACATGAGTTGGTTCTGTGACATGCTGAATTAAACCAGCAGACAGACTGTTGTAATATGGTATTCTTGTTCTGGGCCAAGATATCTTGTATATCCATATGGATGTTAAAGTCAGTAATTATTAGGGATCAGAAGCAATAGCAATAGATTCAAGTAGAATTGAATATTCCTGAAAAAAACTGATTTAGTGAGATTGTTGGATTCCAATCTCTAGATAACAAATAAACATTGAGAGATCTTGAGGCATGGGAAATGACAACTCAAACATTCAAATGTACGAGTATTTGGGAGAAGGGTGGTTTTACCTGAGGCTAATGTAAAACCTCTCTTGAAATCCTGGTACGTACGCCAGACAGCGATTATGTTTCATTCTCCTACACTTTTCATTCTCTTTCACCATCACCATTGCTGTTTGACACTGGAACAGAAAACAAGAGACTCATCAGTCTAACAGAAAGGTCTTACAAGTGTTGGCTGTTGCCCTACATGCCTTCACACATTGTGATACAATAGTGCCTTCAAGGTGGACAGGTTGAAGGTGAAAAACCTATTCAAAGTGGGGATGCAGAAGCTTCCAAAGTTCCAACCCATCCTAGCAGACCTAGAAGTGCATGAGAGGGTCCAATAAGGGGGGGGGGGGGGAATTGTTTGCTGTTTTCAAAAGAATTTCCATGTGCAATCTCTGATCGACCGAAATTCAAGAGTGTTGAAACCTCAGGTTCACTCTCATCATGGAGAATGTTGTGATGACGGTATATTGCATCTCGGCCATGTCGTGCAGCCATTAAGCATTACAACAACGCATCCGTAGAGAGAACTGTCAGGTTGCTATATGGAGACTAGTAGATACTCCCGTTGTAGATATTCCTTAAAGATGGAACAAGATGGACAACTATACATCCTTCGCACTTCGAACCCATTATGGGTGATGGCCCGATTTCTTTTCGAAGCTTCTTGCAGATGGAAAGAAGAAGACTTGACAGTGATTTGGATGCGATGATTCAGACGTAGACTCACACCTGTTTTCAATTAGAGAACGAAGACAGTGATGACTCTGATGATGCATGATCAAACTATATTCCAAAAAAACCAACAAAAATAATCATTCCAATTATACATGACAAATTGCCATTATGACACCATAGCTAATGTCACTTCCAATTATGACCACTGCCATGCTGAACACCATCAGCTATTGTTCACTGCCCAATTATGACACCATCAGGCAATGTCACTGCCAATTATGACACCATTAGCAACCCATGTCACTGAAAATCTCAATTCGCCAAACAAAACTAGTGTACATACGGACTGAATACCGTGCGCTATCGATATTGTCAGCTTACGTTATAGATGCGTTTCAAGGATCATTGCTAATACATGTGTTACCACCAACTGTATATTACCAATGCACACTGCCAACCTCTGTCTACTGCCAAATTTGTTTCAATACAAACCACGTACATAATGTGTGTGGCCATTTTGTCACTTCTAAAATATGTCAAATCCGCAACCAACTTCACATGTACCCAAATCTACTGAACTTTTGTTCAATTTGAAAACACTATATTTCTAGACTTGGTGCTCCTATCTCCCAAATGGAGGAATTAAGTTCAACCAAACAACCAATGGTTGCCACAAACAAAGAACCCAGTGTAGCAGAGTTCAAGTTACCTTTGATCTTTTTGGATTCCTGACGTTGTAAACATTTTTTGGGGGGGTATTATAGGACACCAGAATCATGCTTCTACCTCTCTCCAACACAGGTTTTTGTGTACGTAACGGCTCGATCATTATTCGGAAAACGATTTAACTAAGTCTCACGACAAGCATTTAACTTTATAAATTATATGAAAGATAATTACCACGGATTACTTGTGGCTGGAAATTGAAGTAAAATTCATCCATCGTTTCAAATGCAGTAAAACAATACATAATGAAACTTTTGTCCTGACAATCCAAGATGGCGGCTGTGAAACTAATTTTGTTTTTCAGGTTCGCACAAAAAGTAGTTCATCAAAGAAAATTAATGGGACAAGCCATTGACCTGTTTCATATGAAAGATAATTGGATCAGCATTAATTTAGCTCAAAAATTAAGACAAAATTCGTCTTTGATTTCGAAATCCCAAAATCTAGGACAAAATGTCAAAAATTCAAAATGGCGGATATGCAACTAAATGATCAGGGCCGAACCCTGTGTCAAGGCGAATGTATGTATATAATCCATGTTTTCGTCTGGCGGCCATTTTGAAATTCAAGATTGCTGCCCCAAATGAATGTTTCCCGTATTGTTATCAAATGGTGGTCCATTGAATATTTGACCCTAAAAACCGGGTGTGGTATACACCAGAATTTTGCCTCGACGAGTCTCAGGGACCAAGATATAGCAAAGTAGTTAATGGTGACGGCATTTTGAAATTCACGATGGCTGCACCAACTAATGGGCTGCATTGTTCTACATCAATGGTCTTATTGAATTCCTTGACCCTACCTTTGGTCTCTACTCATCAAATGTGTCAATATGAATTTCCTGCACCTACAACCATAAAAGATGTATTACACATAATCCTAGGATGAATCTTTCAAAATGTACAAACATATGACAAGCCGGCGGCTATCCTGGAATTCCAAATCCATACCATGTATCACATGGGACTTCTAAATGATAAAAACGATGCAGAATGAATTCCCATACCTAAAAACCCCATAACGATGTATTAAACCATAATACTATGTTAAGTCATCAAAAAGTGTACTTGTCATATGACTGCCGGCGGTCCACTTGGAAATTCCCAAATCCTACCTGTATCATGGAACCATCTAATTACAAAAACGATGTCAGAAAATGAATTCCCAGCACCCCAAAACCCCTAAAACTAGGTATTTTATACATACTTTTAGGTATCAAAATTAAATTTTATATTTTTAAAATGGCTACGGCGGCCATCTTGATTTTCGGAATCGCAGCCGTTTCGAAAAAATCACCTGTGTGATTCTTAAGGAAAATGTTCCAACAACTCAAATCAATCCTCAGAATCTCTTGCGGATGAAGTGTAAGCGGGGTTATAAGCAGGTCCTGGACTAAAATCGTGACAAAGATATACTGCATAATGGGAATTTTTCCCTACAAAGTCCCTTCACAGAGGTAGATCTATTAGGATGCTGAAACGGATAAAAGTAGGCTCCGATGGTGACAGCGCTGTGTTCTACGAATTACTTTATTTTTATTTTATTATTAATAAAATATATATGAGAAATTGGTGAAGCGTGGACGTAGCATTATTAATTTCAAAATTAACTGCTTGGAGAGTCCTGGAGCCATTCGGTACGGGCCTTAAAATTCGAGGTTTTTTGCACCCACCTGGGGATTAATTTTCCAAAATCTCGCCTTGAAAGTTGGTTGGGGTTGGGATGTCCCATGATTATGAATTTACTATTGTTTTTTCCGCCTCGAAAGTTGCACATTAGCGTGCACTGCCTATTCAAAATGACCGCCATTGTTTTGTATGTAAAACACTGACATTTTTTTGTAATTTCATTAGAATTGAAAAATGTTTTTATCCCGGACAAAACGAATAAAAGTTTACCTCCCGAGTGAGCTTAACAGTTAAGTGTCCAAGATGGCAGCCGGAAGGAGGCCAATGTTTTGTGCTAAAATTGACAAATGGTGGTGTTAATGTACGTGAATCAATGCGAGAGTATCAAAACGGGAATAAATGGCATTTATATTTCACGAACATGATCTTATAATGTGCTTGCGGCGTTTAGACCCGCTCCAGGGGAATAAAATCAAGAAGAAAAAACAGCCCCTGCACATCTTGCTTCGACATAATAAGAACCATAAGGAACATGATAACGATATTCCGCGCATTTTTTCTCCTACTTATGATCAATTGCAGACCACTCAACACTATTTGACGCCGGGAAGGAAGATGACCGTCTCGGCCAGTAGGAGAGAGAAAAGGAACCGGTGTAAAGTGATTATCGTCCGCGCGCTTTCATAGTCCGGCTACAACGGAAAAGAATAGGGCAACTCGATCAGTTGACTCTTCCGACAACATTAGTTCACGCTTTATTCCGTTATTTCTATGGAGCCCGCTATTGTGGCTCCGCTACGGACTATATCTGCTTTCACACCGCGGTACAAGTCAGAAACAAAGAGATCGCCACTGCTGTGACTCGAAAGAAAGTTGGGTCACCCTATTAAATTTTCCTTCTACATAGACAACTTTTCACTCTCATAAGAACCATTTGAGTTATTACCCCGAGGCAACATCTATGACGTCACTGAGTCGTCCTTTAATGACGTATTCAATATGACGTCAGCCACCATGACAAGTTGGCGGACAAGATGCATACATTCCAGGAATACAATACATTCACCTGTCATCGAATCCATGTTTGCGATTGCACAGGGATCTTAAGTCGTGTCCACACGTGTAGATGGATATTTAAAAAACAAAAACAAACCACTAATGCCCTCAAGCCTATTGTACCCTCTTGTAAGCATCTCCACATGCGGTCGAACCTAAGTCACTTCGGTCAAATCCTTCACAACTCTAATATGTCAGTAGAAAAGGTGCTTACTGTTTTTTTAACACAAAAAGATGTCATAGTTAAGGTCCATGGCACGATCGCTAATAGCCTCGTACCAGAAGCCCAGATTTTACCGGAAGTGGGCAACATTTTGGTATCAAAGAAAGCTATAACTATTTTTGATTTACCTTGTGAAATCTTAGAGCCAAAGGATGTTGGTTGGAAATTATGAGCGAAAATGTGCCCCCCCCCCCATTGTGCCGTCGACCAATATTAATTTTACACAGTACTCTATGGGTTACAAAATCACATTTTTAGCTCTCGCATTAAAACGATTGAAATATAGGCGCGAAACTTTACAGATGGGAGTTTTGCGAGCGAAGGCCAATATATGCGAAGAAAACTTCCATATCCTTAAATCGTGCCATCCCCCTTTTAAGTTCCGACAGGCCTGTACCAACGTACTTTAATATAGTAGATTCAACCCATCGCTGGTAATCCTCTTAGTGTACTTCTCGAAGGTACAGGCATTGAATGAGGGGCAGTGCCGCCATTGGTGGAAATTAAAAAATTCCACGTTAAAACCTATTGAAACATGTATCCGATAGCAGAGAAAAATCATCCTATTTCAGTTCTTTATAATGAAAGCATTCAAATCACGTAAGAGCATTAGAGCCCTACATTTCGCTCAAAACATCTGACTAATGTATTTGCTTCAGTGGTTATTCAATGTAATGTCACTGACTTTTGAGCGAACACACAAGCTTTGCACTCTCTTCTAAAAATGTCAACATGAAAAGCCAGATATCTTAGTTCGTTCATGGAACAGGGAAGTCGCCGCCCAAATATTCTTCTTTGCTGTATCCTCTCCCAGTTAATCGACCTGTACAAAACTTTTCTTCTGGTGACAAGAGTTGAATTACTATAATACCGGGGTGAAAGCGGATATAGTCCGGTGGGGGCCATAGTCGGGGCTCCATAGACAGATAACGGAATAAAGCGTGAAACTAATGTTGCGCTAAAAGGAGTCAAATGAATCGATCGCCCTATTGGTCACCATTGTTCCCGGACATATTGAGTACGCCGGACAATGGTTACTTCTACACCGGTCGTAAAGTTACGACCGGACTTAACCCTGCTTTCTCGCGCATTTAAATTGTCGACTTCTTAAAGGCCTAGTTAGGTCCGAAGAGTGCGCCCACACGGCAAATTGATATTCAAATAACACTAAAACCGATTCGATTTAGGTCCGGTATAAGTGAGTTATATCCGACCGCATGTGGAGAGGACGATACAATCAGGGGGGGTGAAACCAATCAACCAGTGTCCGTGCTGGGCGCTGAAAATTTTGAATATAGGCACAAATACTTAGTAGTCGTTGGGTGTTGTTACACACATAATGTCAATTCGATACAACAATCCGCCAAAATTTCAGGTGTTGGATGTTGGGTTGCTATTGGGTGGTTTTAAATTTTGTCCACCCATGGCCACACAACGAATGAAATGAATTGATTTAAATAAACCGCCTCAATGAATACATCTTTTCAACTAGCGCGCTTGATTATGAGGGAAAAAAAGAGTATTGAGCACACTGATCCAGGTACACTTTATTTCACCTGGCCACCTATAACCCATACATTAATTTGTACCAATACAGATAGTGGATATGCCAAAGCGGCACCCACAGTATGTTGAAAGGAAGCGGAGGGCCAGCCATGCTTCTATTGTTGGTACTTATGTTTCTATTGTGGTCGGCAAAACATGCGAGACGGGTTGTTGTATTTAAAGATTATCGTAACGTTTTGCCTTATATATATAGAACCTCTTGTTACAATAGGTACAAATAGGCTGAGGGGGAATGGAATTAGGGGATTTGTTTTTTTAATTCCATCGAGTATAGTTAATACCGGTAAATAACTACACGTGTGGACACGACATTGCAGGTAATGTATTGTAGTACTGGATGCGTCTTATCTTGTCCACCAACATGGCTGGCTATTAATACGGTCTCAATCCACACCCATTTTGCATCTGGAAATGATTTTCTAGGGTCATTGTTTAGAAGGTTGCTGTTTTATAACGTTGAAAAGTGGGTAGGGCTGCTTTTCTTCCTTACTTTACGTACCCTAGAGCGAATAGAATCATCGCCATCTTGAAAAAAGAGTATGTGCGCCAAAATATGAATGCCATAAATTCTTGTTGGAGCTCCAAAATATCACCCACAGGTTCTTTATCCCAACAATTTGCCATTTTAAGTTCATTAGCTAAACATGCATCCTTGCGCGGCAATCTTGGAGCTAGATGAAGTCCCCTTCAGGGAGCTTGATCTTGTGTAGTTGTGATGAAATTTCTATCTGTAAGGAAATTATAATGGCGGTTTTATTAAAACAAGGATAGGAAACGTGCAGCTTTCGGAGTGGAAACATACCTAATCCTCGTCAGGGGGAATCACCTTCAAGGTGATATGTGGGAAAATTTAATTTGGTGCAACGAATCGAAAATCTGGCGATGGCAGCTCATGGACTAGGATGGGACTAGAACCCACAACCTTCCGTTTTAGATCTCGGAATGCGCTACTCAATTCCACCACCATTTGTTCCGTGTGTTAATCAGTAGAGTTGCTGTGTATCAAGAATGTGATCACTCGTGTATGGAAGGCATTAACTGACTCTAGGACATGGATAGCGGGTTGAGTCGCCGAATGAAACAACAGGAAGTTTTTTTTTCCTTCTAATTGGCGGGAAATATGCATGTACACCTGCTGGGCATATATTCCCACACAGCAGATGTTCTAGTGTTTTATAGAAAACTTAACCGCTCTAGTGATTTGGGAAGGAGCGGTCACTAAAACGTTGACCATTCTTTATAATGCAAACAATTCAAAGACATTACAATATTTTCTGCCAACTTTTCTCATTTATTTATTCTTGCCTTAGTATGCCTCAAATGGTGAAGTCAAGAGCTGTCGAGTTTTAGGCCACCATCTCAACATGAGCTATGAAAGCCAGGGAACATTTACTGTTCAAAAATGTATGTGCAAGCCAGGGAACTCGCCTGCACTCCCAAAGAAACACCAGTGTCGTATCTGGGGGTCGGAGGATAAGGAAACTAACGGTTTTCAAAAAAGGGAAATCAGGGAAGCTATCTGGGAAAGAGAAAAGTCGAAGTTCCCGGTACAAATCAGGAAATTTGCTGGGAAATCATGAAAATCAGTCGGGCGAATTGTCCCCTGACCGGGCTGATTCCCCCTGAACACGTTTTTTTCTCATAGAAATGCTGCCTACGCACTGGGCATCTCTAAGGGCGCCGAGAAGCCAGCACCTATAGGCCCTGAGATGGGATTTTGATACATGTCAAGGGGTTACACAGGGTGAGGGGGGGGTGTTTTTGGGGTGTACCATTGTTGGACGTTTTTTAGGCATATTAGGTTGTGTTACCAGCATCATTGGCACCCAATGGCCCTTTTATTGAAAATTTACCCTAATCATCCAAATGGCTCCCATTTTTCGACAATTTGAAATCTTTAACCCCAAGACCTAACTTTTTAGAAAATGTTGCCAAATTTTCACCCAAAGACCCTCTTTAAAAAACTAGCAAATTCCCAAGATGGTGAGTGCCCCCCCCCGGATATTGTGCCGCAGAGCAAGAATTTGCGCAGAGCTAGAGAGACATCAGTGGCATTCTGTAGGTCTACCCTTGCTCCTGGTGCTATACTGCATGTTCTGTTCTTGGCGAGCAAGTGCGACACCGGCCCCAGGACTTCTTTGTAGGGGTGGGAGTGGTTGCCTATTCGTTATTACAAATCCTGTTTCACTATGGCTCAAGCTGCTTCAAAATGTGATAAGTCAAGAGCTATCATGATTTTCTCCAACATTAGCTATAATAGCCGGAGAAATTTACTGCCAATGAAGCCAGCAAAGGAACCCACTCCCGAAGACCCCCTCAGTTACGTGGCTGGGGTCGGAGGAACGGGCCATGAAGTGAATTAGTCAATAGTGGGATAAAAATACGGGGAGGGGGGGG
>JAMKCH010035184.1:0-15245 GCA_023653785.1 Ophioderma brevispina | reverse complement strand
GGGGGAAGGTCGGATTTATTTGGCATCCCTCTGAAAAATTAGCACTCTATATAATGCCCCAGTATACATGTAATAGTTTCTAGCTGTTTAATGCTAATTGTTCTCTCTAACTGTGCGAAAACGGTTTACTGCAAAAAGTCACACCGATAAAACGAATATTGTAGTTAACTTCGCGAAAAACTGCGATCAACTATGACAAATCGGTCTTGGAAAGGAAATTTGAGCAAAAATGTGGTGCGATATGAGCCAGGTCCTATCAATACATGGGTATACGGGGTTGAATGAGCGCCGCCGTAGGCTCGTGTGCGTTTGTATCGTTTCGTGCTCGGACCTCCTGGAGTCAATAGGCGCGGTAGGACCCCAAAAATACATGGGAATGGGTCTAAATTTGAATAAATAATTATTTTAGGTTTTTTCTTTTTTTAATAATTTTTTAAGGGAAAATTAATTTTCAAATGATTGTTACTCCAAATTCTACGAACTAAAAGTTCGCAGAACAACATTGCTTGCAAGTGATGTCTTCTTGCCGTATGGTAAAATTGAATGAATCAGCAAGCCGGTTTGGGAATCAATCAGGAATTAATGCGGATTTAGGATTTTTTCCCTTAGAGCTCCGCAGGAGCCTGGCAACCTCCAAAATCCCAACTTAGTATCGAACATCGGACGTCTTTCCCCCCCCCTGTACCGACCCAAATGGTGGATAGAAGTCCCGGGGGGCCACTTGTAAAAAGGGGGATATGATGTGTGAATCATGAAACTTCCAAATACCCTAACCAAGTATTTCCACAAACTAAAAATATACCCTAAACAAGTATTTTGTCTGATTTGCTACACTAAAGAAGTATTTTTGTAAGTTACTACCCGAAACAAGTAAGCAATACACTGTGGTCGTTATATACCCTTTAGTATCTTGCTTTGCTTTACAATATTTTTGATTTGTGCTTAATTTGAGTATTACCGTATTTCATCACAATTTCGGGGTTAGGAAAAAAAAACATTACACTTTTTCCACATTTTGCTGTTTTTAACCCATAATCAATGTACGCACATACACATCGCATGTTGGAAAAAAGATCCCTTTTCGCGTTTTCTTGTTCACGTATCATATCCACCTTGAATACAAGTGGCCCCCCGGGGGTAAATGTTGTTATGCGAAAATTTTGGGCAAATGATGGTTGACATATACCATGAGACACCAAGACAACCCCACCACCCCCCCCCCCCCCCATTTGACAATGTTTGGCAACATTTAGGGCCTTTTAGTGTGCCAAGTGGAAATCGTATAGGATATGGTATAACCCACTTCCCAACGACTAGGGTGAATGGTGTGATGTGTTCAACAGGAGGCCAAACAGAAAAGCAATTAAAGGTGCTTGTTCGATTTATGTGTATTGTGTTCTCTCTTGATATGACACCCTGGCACATACAAATATGGCCCTACAAGCACCATGGAAACAAAATTGTGGTTTTTATGGTAGACGCCATAATGCATGTTGCCCCCCCCCCCCCCCCCCAAAGCCATATTCAATAACTGTGCTAATATTATGGTTACCACTAAAACGGCGGTTTTTGTTTATATCTTGGGAATGAAATGGATTGAGGGCTCAAGATTTCAGGGCGATAATGAGAAAAACACGGCCTTTCATCTGATATCAAAATCGATACTACTTTCCGGGAATCGGGGGTCCCAAAGACGATTGGGAACCACCGCACCTTTAAAAAGGCCATCCTAATACTAGTTATATAACTGAGCATACCCTCTAGATGAGTACACTGGAATGTTTTCAGAAGGACGTATTCGACCTAATTAGCGCCCCAGGCACTTAAGTCAGTCATTAAGGATGGCACGTACCCAAAAAATGACCCCTCGGAAAAAACGATGACCACTAAACTCGTACGGCGAAAATCTACCACAATACCAAAACACAAATCCATAAGTCAAAGCACGGCTAAGTTACCCAAGAATGACCCCTGGATGACCATTGACCCCCCAAATGACCCCTCGAAAACGTGACCAAAACCTCGTACGTCGGTGGCTCGACAACCAACCAAAATTCATATCCGTAGTTAAAGGACGGCGAAAACGCATAGCCGGACAAAACAAACAAACCACACCAAACAAACCCACAAAACAAACCACAAAGTTGTTTTTTAGTAAGATAGATATTGAATGGTTTGAATTGCACACAAAAATCGTTTAAAAAGTCAATTTGGTTAAATTTTACAGGAGGGTGTAAGGGGGATTGTTTTTAACTCAACATTAAAACCACTATCAGTCATATTTTTCCAAATTCAAGATGCCTCATTTTGTCTTTAAATTGTTAGTGTTAGGTCAGATCAACACTTTATATTACTTGTCTTGTGAAAAAAAATACTTAGCATGTTATAAGCGGTCTTGCAGATGCAATTACGGGACTGTTTGTAGACCTAACAAAAGTCGGATTCCACTTTATTCTAAACAAAGCATAAAATCTTTTTTATTGATAAATACGGCGTGTTACGCTTAGGCCGCTTAAAGGGGGCGGTACTAACAATAATTACCAATCCAACGTGCAACAATGGATTTTGATGAAAAATAGGGGGCGCATTGTTTACCTTATGAACAAGGCCATTTAGGAGCGTCTGTATCATGGATACACGCGAACCCCGGATCAGCTTAATCAGTTGAATAAATCGACCCCACCCAAGCATTACAATGGTATGCAGAATTGTCAACAAATGCAACCAAACATGCAGATTAGGAGCTCCTCGGGGAAAGTTAAAGCTTGCGATCCGCGACAGGAGTTTGATATAATCAAGCTCGGCTTACGAAGGTGTTTTTAACGAATCTTGAAAAACGGTGTAGTTACTAAAATAGCCCTATGATTTAACATGAAAGAACTAATGGTCACATTTAAGCGTACTATGTTTTTCTGTAAACTTGTATATTGGGATCTTTTTTGATCAAAAAAGATAGTAATTTGATTTTTCTCAATTTTGTAAAAAGATTTTCTCACGGCTTTTTTTTTTTTCGGGAAAAGTACTTGTTTATGATAAAAATGAGAGCAGGGGAGTCCTAGTGATATGTTGAGATAGAACCTGTTGTTTATATAATAGAAAGGGGGGGGAAAATTTTGGGCACAGAGGTGAATGGGGATTCCACAAGATGTAAACTAGAAACTGAGTCAACTTGTTTAGGGTATGCTTTAAGATCAAAACATAGTGACATGATCTGGGGATTCCCCATGAAGTAGTTATCAATGTTAAATGATGAAATTCAGATGATGTATAGTTTTTGTGACAATCTGATTTGACATGCTAGTTATGTTGATGATGATGATGATGCAAAGTGATCCGTTGGAAAGGGGATCTAGCTGTGAGAAGTTAAATACTTGTGACTAAGGACCTAGGGACCAGACAGTGTAACCAGGACGCTCACTGTATAGTTATTTATAGCTAGCTTTAATCTACAATAATGGTAGATTGAGATTTACATATGCCTGATTTATAATATTGGATGCCGACGGAGCTTGATAGCTAATTGTCTGCCTGTGTCTTTTAAAAAGTCAGAAAGAGCTTCAGTTTGGAAATCAAAAAAGGGAATTCCAGTTTGTGGTCCATATGAGGATCTGGCAACAGAACTGATGGTGGTAGAATACTGGATGTATTGCCGAATATTAGTGTCGTCGAGGAAAACCCCGTAGTTCTTGAACGGCTGGAAAAAATTCCCGGACAAAATTTACCTTCAAGACTCAGAAGATTTCGCATGGGAATATACACATGGAATGTGGAACTATGTGTGTGTGTGGGTGGGTGTGTGTGTGGGGGTGTGTAATATGTGTTTGGACATACCAAAATTATTGAAACAAACCGATTAAAATCATTAAATCAGTTTTA
This sequence comes from Ophioderma brevispina, assembly GCA_023653785.1. Taxonomy (NCBI): domain Eukaryota; kingdom Metazoa; phylum Echinodermata; class Ophiuroidea; order Amphilepidida; family Ophiodermatidae; genus Ophioderma; species Ophioderma brevispina. The sequence continues at coordinate 11,369 of JAMKCH010035184.1, read as the reverse complement.
TTATATAAATTCAGATCATTGTGCACAAGGCTCTTATGTGTGTTTGTAAGGTATTCTTGATTCCTTTGAGGTCCACGAGACATCAATAACACTTATTTATACCGTACAAACAGTAGTGCATTTATTTCCTCGAGTCAGTGAGTCAGTGCGGTTATTCAGTCGGAAGCAGCATTAAATCGCGAGCGTTGATTGAAAGGCGCTGGCCGCACACAAGCCCCGCTTTTAAAGCCGTGTGAAAGGAGATATGGGCCGGAAGGATTCATAGTCGTGCTCCATAGACGACAAACGGGAATAAAGCGTGAAACTAATGTTGCGTAAAGAGTCAACTGAATCGATTGCCCATATTGTTCACCATTGTTAGCGGACTGTGAGCCCGGAGGACAATATCCCCTGCCACACCGGTACGAAGTGCGCGCGCGAAATGACTGCGGAGATGGTGAGTCACTGACTACTGCGATTATTAATAATCAATGTGAACCAGCCAGATTGCCGAATTATATGCATAGTTTACCCAACATATATCCTAACGTACCACAGTCCTTAAACTGATTTTTTCACTTTTCAAAAATTATGTGCGGATCCATGCTTGTTTTAGGGGGAAATTGCCCTAGATCTAACAAGAAAAAGAACGCTAGCTCCATTTTTGCGGTGTGATGTCAGCTTGGTAATCATTTTCCTCTAGGGGACGTTAGGGATATAAGCCCATAGCCACAATTGAATTTTTTGCACAAACATGTGAACTCTTACGACCTTTTAAAGGTTCGCTCCAAACTCATTACTCTGTTGGAAAATATGAGTATTGCACGTATGTTGGCACGACACTTCATAACAAAAATGCACTTTTGTAACAACACTGTTACAAAGTGCGTAATCTCGGTTATACATAACAAAAAGGGCAACTTTGACGCATTTTGTAACAAAATTACAAGTGATGAAAGTTTCAAAAGATTTTCCATTCAAGACATTACTCCCTACGAAATTGTTACGAACTGCTTTAAGCTCGTCTTTTGACAAAACAAAAAGGGACAGGTTCGATGGCACTTTGTACAGAATCCATTTTGACGACATGTTCAAATGTCCATTAAGCACACTAAATCGCGCCGCACATCAACTCGCCCAATACCACCTCGTCCATAGCAAATTGCCCCATACTAATTTTTGTCCTAAGTTGTCTGTTCATTACTTAGATGGCCGGTTTAATTAATTATTCAAAAAATATACGCTTCCGAAAAAAAATCACGAAAACACTATGTTATTCATCATTGGACCCAACAAGATCATTGTTTTCCAACTTGAAAAACATATTTCTTCTTTGGATTTTTAATTCAATTTACCTGAGTTTTATAGGCCGTATTCAATATGGCGTAAGCCACCAGACATGTTGTGGACAAAGATGCATACATTCCAGGCTACAATACATTTAAAGCTTGTCAATCGATCCCATGTTTCGGCGATTGCACAGGATCATTGACAGGTGAATGTTTGTAGTCCAATGGAATGCGTCTATTTGTCCACCAACAATGCATGGCTGCTATTGATACGTCTATTGGCAAACGACAAAAACTGGGTCCAGGTGAATAGGACTTTTTGAACTCTGAAAAAACTTTTGAGGGCAGGCCCATTCAGAATTAGGGGCGCTTCAAAAGTACGTGTTATACGAACAATATTGATTCGTGGAACTTGCTTTGATTTCAGGTGGTTGCGCGTGCATTAATGAAAAACAGGGTATATAATCTCGTTGAAATACCGATACTCCTGTCTTTTATTCTTGGTTTGACAAAATAATCCTGTACTGCAGTCCATTCAGTTAATGCCGTGTGACTTCCTTGAATATCATTCTCTTTTGTATTCAAAAATTCAGTGGGCAAAATAACAACGTCGGATTTCGGACGGATTTGAATGCCTGTTGAAAACAAAGTTGGCATTATTAATTCATACAAGTGGCGGATAATTTTGATCGTGATTCATCTCCTCCGACGACAACTTTTACAAATTCCCAAAGTGGAGTCAAATGGAACCTTCTACAAAACGTAATTACTAAATAGTACCAAACCTTTACTCGCTCATGTTGCAAACAGGGTGAAATATCCATGATTTTCCAATAGATTTGAGGGTTTAAAATGTGCCATTCTTTTGTCCATGAAAAAACGTCTTAGGTCCAAAGATACCCAACCACTTTCTTTTTCGTGATTTATTTCGAACGTGGGCCGTATTTTTTGAAATAATTACATAAAACCAGACATCTAAGTTAATTGAAAGACAGTAGTCAACCCACCACATGTCACTCGCTCCATACCAACGCTCCCATTGACAATTCGCTTAAATGACCTCGCCCATATCGACGCGCCCATAATGAACCCCGTCGCAATTAGTCATTCGCACATATCAACTCTTCCATATCAACTATCCCAATACCAACTGTGCAAGTATGACGTTGTCGCCCGTTACAAATTGCCTCTATTAAATAAATCGTCCCATGCTCACTTCACTCGCCCTATTATTAAACTCGCCCGCTCAATTTCACTTTTACTTCTCTCCATTTCTACTTCCTACTCGGCCATATCAAATTCTCCGATACCAACGCGCCAATTATTAAACGCCCAGAATAGAACGCTTCTACCAATTCGCTTATGAATACTTACCCATTAGCAAGTCGCTCATTATTGACTTCTTCGTCACCCATAACCATTAGCTTCAATATCACTTTCGCCACCTCATTCAGCAAACTATATAATTTCCAAATATTTCAAATATCCTTTTCAAGACGATATAACTTCAGCAACCCACTTCGTTCGAAATGTTTAAAAGGTGTTGTTAAAAAGTGTTAACTCAGCCCACTTTACAATTTCCTTTCATATCTTCCCCAGGACGATACTTTTCAGTAACCACTTTGTAACAAAAAATGCTACAAAGTGCGGTCAAATGTGTAAAAATGACAACTTCCAAATTCAACGCACTTGTAACAAATTAATTTTATTTGGCATAATTTGGCAGTAAGAGATCATTTTCACACATTACCAACAACGGTAGACACTTATTTGTAAAATCTTTAATCTTGAAAACTCCCATCCTCTTGCGATTTTAAAGGACCTTATTCTCAACTTACTTTATAATTACCAAAACCCTAACCAACTCGCCACTTGAACTTACTGCATACGGGGGTTGTTTTCCACTTTTGCACACTTCCGTTAGTGCATAAGACAGGTGTCCTAGAAGCCCCATGCAATAAAATAAAACCCAAAGGATATTTAGATGAAATCCCCCACAAGTTAAAAGGCTTCAGAGACCGTCAACATAGAGGACGACAAAGTGAAACAAAATGGTTCAGTAAGAAGCAGGGGCAAACTATTAATTTCAATATGCGTCAAATCACATTGCAATATTCTCGGCGGTTTGATTCACCTACGTCTGTGTTGTTTTATATAATTGGTAAATAGGTATATTAACCCATATTAAGCAATCTAAACATCTCATGCCAATTTCATATTTAGGATCCTTGTTTGTAACACTAATTTACAACAGGTTTCTACATTGAACCGCAATATGATGACTATAACATTATTAATAGCCACAATCCGCCTTCCATATTTTCCAGAATTTTTTTTATTGTTTATGTCTTTTGTTGACGGTCCGCCTTGTTAAATCGAATTACAAGTAAATCTATTTTTTTATTTATTTATATTTTTGGTTCATGGACCATTCCTGGTTAATAATGCATAATGGGGGCTTCAAGGGACCCATATTATATTAAAGCAAAAAAAACGACACGATGGATTTTAAATCTTTGCTTCAATCAAGCCGACTAAAGATATACAAACACAACAATGTACTCCAAATATATCTTCACTATCAAGGGCATCATTACTCTGGTTCCTAAAAAGGTAACCGTACAACCTCAAGAACTGGAGGCCAATCTCTCTTTTGAACATTGACTATAAAATTATCTCCAAAAGCGTTAGCTAGTCGTTTGTCCAAAAAGTTATTGTAATATTATTTCCTCTGATTCCAGACTTGTTGTGTGCCAGGTCGTGACATAGCTGACAACGTCTTAGCGATGCATGACCTGGTAGACTAACATTCTGACAGACTTTGTGTGGTTATTGTAATGAAAATTGATCAAGAAAAGGCTTTCGCGGACCGCGTGAATCACACCTATTTACTTAAGTACTTGTTAATTTGGTTTTCCGGATTATTTTATAACTGGATTCAAATATTTTATAAGAATGCTAAAAGTTGTGTTAAAATTAATGGGTTTCTTTCGGATTATTTTCCTATTTGAGAGGATTCGGCAGGTTGCCTCTTGAGTGCCCTTTGATATGTGCTTTCTGCTGATCCAATTAGGAATTTAATTTTTTATCATTCCTGATTTATGGTTGTTTCTATTTCGGGGTCGAAAGCCTTACTTTTTCAACATGCTGATGATATTACTGTTTTCGTGAGTGATTTAGAATTCTGTTCAGATATTTTTTGAATTTTTCATCAATATATTGGGAGCTTCAGGTTCAAAGGTCAATCTTGAGAAGTCGGAAATCTTCCCCCTCCCTCGGGGCTGTGTCCACTGCTTTGCCTGCTAATTTAGATTCCATCAAAAGCAATTGTTCGGGGTTTACTTCAGTCTAGCCTGTGTATTGGGAGTGCTACTACGCCTATGTGAGGAGAAAACTGTTCGCAATATTGGACAAATGCATATTGTCCTTACTAGTTGGAATGCCGCCCGTTCATTATCTTTGAAGGGTAAAAGTTTAATAGTAATTCCTTGATGATTTCTCGTGTTTTATAATTTTGAATTTACTCTTATCTTCCCAATGGGCATTTCCAGATAAAGGGCTATCTTGTTTTATTGGTCCGGCAAATCTCACAGGATTAGTTATAATGTTCTTATAAGTCCTATCAAGTTGGGGGGTCTTGGTTTGCTTGATATTGACCGAATGAAATATTCTTTGCGTTTAAAATTTGTAAGAAAGCTTTATGATTTTGAGCATCCTTTAAATCCTATAACCAAAGCGTTGATTGCTATAATTTAAATAATATAATAACAACTGTGATTGGGTAGTGATGTGTTTAGAATTAACTTCATTTGGCTAATAATTGTATTTCCAACTTGTCTTTATTTTATCTGAATTCTGAAATGCTTGGGCGAGAGTGACTGGTGGGCGCTTTGTTAGCCTCTTTGTTGCGAGAACTTCTGCACCAAGCCACCTCTAACAACCCCTTTCATCGTAGATAAGTTTCTTAATCCTATTGATTTAAAAGAACTTGCTTGAGCACTATTTTTTAGAATTAAGAGTTAGTGTATGATCTGTGCCTGATTCATTTCCGGGGGCCAATTGGTGCATTCATTGAATCCTTTCGCCAATTCTCGTACATTGGCCTCTCACTTAGGCTTTGTTCTTAGTTGTATTCCATGAGTGGGCGCCGATTATGAGTCAAATCGCTGCGCTGTTATTTAGACACCATCCGTCTGTTTTTCCTGGCCTTCTGATTCTGATGATCCGTGTAATATTATTTCTACCTAGTACCTAGGTTCTTTATCATTTTTTTCGGGAAGTATTTTTGGCAACAATTGTTCCCCCTGGTTTGGAATTTTGGCGGGATCAATTTGGGATTCTTTGCTTACTATTCCCATTTTCGTATTTTATGTTGTTCTTTAGGAAAATGTTCAATGGGCCGAGATGCCGAAATTTCTTTTTGGCGCATAATGTTTATTACTAATGAAAAACTCTTTCTTCAAAATGTGGGATGGTTGATAATCCCCTTTTGGTTCTTTTGCCGATTCAGTTGAAAGGCTTTTCATCTTGTTTGTTGAATGCAGGAACTTCAAGACTTTTTTCTTTTACCGTTGGGATCTGTTCAAACATCATTATCACTCAATTCCTTTGATAAAATGATGAAATATGTTCGTTTGGTTACTCTAACTGTAAGTTTAAAGCTAAATGCAAACTTGTTAAGTTTGTGTTATGTAATTATAGTCTACGTCTGTTTTTTTAGAAAATGGTAAAAAAAGGCAGATTACATGTTTTAATAGAGTATTTAGATCCTTATTAACAGGCGGTTGAACTTGAGTAAATAAGCCCTTTAGTTCGGACTCTTTGGATGAGTTTTTCAAAATCTTTGGTAATTGGGCGCCAAGCTTAATCCTATCCACTGATGGAGGGTTACCAGCTGGGCTTGTTTAATTTTTGTTATCCAGCCGCTTCAATCCGCCTGTTTTGTAGTGTGTATGAGCTTTTTTTGTGTGTGTTGTGTGTGTGTGCGCGTATCAGGGTGTGGGTGAGTATGTGTTGTGTGGGGTGTGGTGGTTATATGCTTTTTATTGATCTTGTTTATTGCCTTAGGAGATGGGGTACCCGCCCTGGTGGCTGTCTCTAGTTTACGTTCGGGTTTTTTATATCTATATTTGGTGTGCTGTGAATGTGTTTGTGTAGTGGGTTGGTTGTGTGGAGTGTTGATGTGTGGTGTTGCGGTGTTTTGTGTGCGTGTGTTTATTCAGTAGATTGATGACCCTTGATTTTTGTTCTTTTTGTCTATTTTTATTATTTTGTATAATTAGTTTTTTTTCCATTATTTGCTTTGCTTGTACTATTTTGTAAATGTTGTTTTAAATGAACACCGGTGCCTGTTGTTTGTTAATAAAAAAAAAAAAAAAAAATATCTTCCAGAATATAGACCTCAACAACCCCTTTGTTCAAAATTGGTTACAAATTGCGGGGGGGGTTAAGCTGCTGCGTACTATCTATATTGGCAGTAAAATATACTTCCACAGGAATAACACAATGGAGATGATATACCTTACATCCATGAAAGAAAATGACTAGCAACATGAGACATCACCCCCAAAAATACTTCCCAATATCTTCCCACGAACAAATACCTCAACAACCCACTGTGTAGCAAAAAAAGTGTTACCGAGTGCTTTTTAAAAAAAATATTCTTTTAGGGCACTTCAAACCCACTTTGTACAAAATTGTTACAAAGTGCTTAGCTGCGCGGGCTCTAATATTGCATAAAATGTACTTTCCAGCATGTAGTACCACAATGAAGCGAGTAGATCCCTTACAATCCCGTGAAATGACTAGCACGATCACCCCCCAACATACTCCTATCTTCCAATGAGATATACCTCAACGACCCACTTTGTCCAAAGTGTGTACAAAGTGCGTTCTTCTTTTTTAAGGGACAACACTTAACCCACTCAACAACCACCTTTGTACAAAATTGTTACAAAAGTGCGTTAAGTTGCGCTGCTCTATATTCAGTAAAATATAACTTTCCAGCAGTGAGTAACACAATGGGGAAGTATATCCCGTAACATCACTGATGAAAATGACTAGCAACCTGACGATCCCCCCAAAATACTATACTGCGATTCATCTAAATATGTGACCCCGTACCATTTTGCGGAGGTGAAAAATTCAATTGATGGCAGGGACTTCTGTTAACTCATGTTATTGTGAGGAATCTTAAGGCCTGAAATACACTCTTGTTGTGCGTGTCCATACTGACTTAAATGTATTTAGTGGCAGGTGAGTGAGTTAAATAACCGGAGTGTCCTCCAAGATAATCCGGAGTGGCAAGCGTTGCATTTGAATTCTTCATTTTCCCTCTCCGCCTTAATGAATAGGCAAAAGCCAGGGGACGGACGTATCAACGCGAATCGAAGATAACAATATCTTCCCATGACGATAATACCTAAACAACCCACTTTGTAAACAAAAAGGTTTACAAAGTGGTTTTTCTTTTTAAGGGACAACTTCAACCACTTGTAACAAAAGATGTTACAAAATGCGTAAGCTTGCTGCGCTCATATATGGATTTCCTGCAGTGAGTGAACACAATGGAGAAGTCTATCCCTTAACCCTAAAGAAAATGGACTAGGGAACCTGAACAACACCCAAAAGGGAGTAGCGGTATTTGTGGTGTCCTGAGATCAGGGGCAGATTTAGAGGGGCCCCCGGCGGCGCCCCCTCTCTCTATTTTCTGCGAGCCACAGGCCGGGTGCCGGCGTTGCATAGAGCCCCGGGCGCAATTATTCTGTGAAAATGCATTTTTACGCATTAAGGCGCCCTGTAGGTCTCTAAGAATGACGGTATAGGGCGTAGGGGGCCGCCCGGTAGATTAGCTTTGTGGGCACCCAGCGGTCGCAGTTACAGAGCGCCGCGGAGCATGGTAGATATCTATAAAAATGCATTTTACGAATAGGGCACCTGTAGATCTCTAAGAAGAACCGTACAGGGCGTCGGGCGCAGTGTGAGCTCTAGCTTTGTGGGAGCCAGTGGTTCGCAGTATGTTCTCCCCTCCCCCCTTGTTCTTCAGCTTCAGAATTTCAAAAACCGAAACAAAAAAGAAAAATTTTTTATTTTTTTTATTTTTTTTAAAAAAAATATGGTGCCACCTCTATTGAGAAATCCTGGATCCGCCCCTGAGATTAGGAGAGTACTATTTTCCCTGTAAACCACAAGGCGCGGTGCGCTCCGATCTTGAAAAAGTGGCAAAAAAAAATGGAATAAGGGTTTTAAGGGATATCGCAGTAAAGGAGTGCTTCAAAACACTAACACAATTCTATCAAAAGTATGTAATAATCTTTTCATTTCATCGTTAGTTTAGGGTTACTTGTTTGGTAACATGTAAGTTACCAAAGTTTTTTATATGAACTGCGATATGATGAATATGAAATCTATGCTATATTTTCAAGAAATTTTTATATTGTTTCATTTACTTGATATTTTAACACTTAGTTCTCCAGTAGACAAAGGATGTGTATTGTATCTTTCCCTGGAGATGTCCAGCGCACCACAAGTTTTGGAAAAAAAAAACCATATGCGCTTGGCCGGATGCGAAACCGGCGACCTCGTATTACTAGTGATGACGCTCTAACCAACCGAGAAACAGACTGGGTTATCGACGAGCGATAGATATCCTCTGGTGTTAGGTTCGAAAAGTTTTGCCATCTATTTTCTAGCGGATAGAGATGGACACCTGCGAACCAAAACACATAGGAAAGCGTGGACACATCGAAACGAACACCTATAGATGATATCTATCGCTAGTCTATCAAACCCAGTCGTGTGGCTCAGTGGTTGAGGCGCTTTGTGCACTAGTAATACGGAGGTCGCTGGGACGAATCCGCCAGCGCATAGGTTTTTCAACACTGTGATGCGCTGGCCATCTCCAGGGAAAGATTAATAAATTGTTCATTTACTTGTTGATGTCACTGGTATATGCAGTATGAACAAGTCAGAATCACAGGAACTATTTTGTTTTATTTTTGTTCAACTTCTAACCCCACTTTCTACAAAAGTGTTACAAAGGCAAAGGTTAAATAAATATATGAAAAAAAAAAATATATATATATATATGAGAGATAGATATAGATATATATATTATATAGATATTATATATATATATATTATATATATATATATAGATAACATCATAGTAAACCGATTATTTACAGGTGGCTATCTTTGGAATTAAGAGTGCTCAATCCCTGTACCGTCGAGCGTAAAATAAATTACAAAGTAGACCTCTGGAAAGGCACCGTTTACTCTGAGTTTCACGGCATACTCCCTCACTTACGATCACATGGCATCCGATCTTCAGACGGTTGATGACCTCATGTCGTGTCTTAACCAGAAGACATTTATGTAATACCATTCCATTGGTGTCACGACTGAGGCATTTCCACACTGGGTCTGTACTGTTTCCAAATTCGATAGTGCCACCACTACGAAATGGAGGCGTATATAACATCAGAGTAAACCAGTATTATGACAGGTGAACGTAGCCTTTGGCAAATTAAAGTGCCTCAATCCATTACAGGAGAGCGTAAAATAAATTACAAAGTATAGACCTCCGGAAAGGCAACCGTACTCTCCTGATTTTTTTCACGGCAGATAACCTCACTTACGATCACAGGGCAAGCGATCTTCAGACGATGATACTCAGAGCGTGACTATGATCATCATCCGTCTGAAGATCCGGATGCCCTGTGATTCGTAAGTGAAGGTATGCCTTGAAACTCAGAGGAACGGTTGCCTTTCCAGGTTCTAGTATTCTTGTAATTTTTTTCTCTCTCTCTCCTCTCTCTCTCTCTCTCCTCCTCTCTCTCTCTCTCTCTCTCTATAGCTATATCTATCTAGCCCCGAAAGAAAGTGAGAACAAAGCGGGCGTGCTACTACGTAAACCAGGAACTTCTGTACTGGGACTCGAACCCCACACCTCTCTGTCAGTACTAGTGCGCGCTAACCAATGCGCCATCACAACTTGTGGGTTTTTTGTTCGAGTTTCTACATCACTAGCGTTCCCACCGCCTTTCGACGTCACGTTATTTGCCGCCCTCACTCAAACGATCATCATTCTTTTTTTTCGAATGTGATCCGACAACTCAAATTAATTAATATATACTTACATTTTGAGTTTGACACGAATGCTGATTGATTTTTGTTTATGGAAATAATGTATAAGCGAAGGATATTGATAACAAAGCGGTCTTTGCATCCTATCGTAAAAGGAACTTTTCTGTGAATGGGACTCAACCCACACCCTCTGGCAGTACTATAGCGCGCTAACCAATTGCGCCATCACAACTTGAAGGGTTTTTGTTCGAGTTTCTAAATCACTGCGTTCCCCGCCTTCGACGTCACGTAGTTGCAGCCCCACTCAACATCAATCATTCGTTTTTCGAATGTGATACGGCCAACTCAAGTAATTATCTAACTAAGAAATGGTGAGTGACACAATCTGATGTATTTTGTTATGGAAATAATTATAGGCAAAAGAAATTGATAACAAAGCGGGCTTCATGGCTATCGTAAAAGAACTTGCTTGTGAATGGACTCGACCCACAACCTCTCTGTCAGTTTACTAGAGCGCGCTAACCAAATGCGCCATCACCACTTGATGGGTTTTTGTTCGAGGTTCTACATCACTAGTGTTCCACCACCTTACGACGTTACGTAGTTGCCGCCCTCACTCAGACCCACATTCGTTTTTCGAATGTGGATACGGACAACTCACGTAATTATATAACCGTAAGAATGGTGATGACACGAATCTGATGTGATTTTTTGTTTACCTGGAAATAATGTATAGCGAAGAAATTGATAATGAAGCAACGGGCGTTGCATGCTATCGTAAAAGGAACTTGCTGTGAATGGAACTCGAACCCACAACCTCTCTGTCAGTACAGGTCGCGCTAACCAATGCCATCACAACTTGATGGTTTTTTGTTCGAGTTTCTACCTCACTAGCGTTCCACCGCTTCGACGTCACGTATTTGCCGCCCTCAACCGACGATCACATTCGTATTTTCGAATGTGATACGGACAACTCAAATTATTATATATACTAAGAAATGGTGAGTTGACACG
>JAMKCH010035183.1:0-15620 GCA_023653785.1 Ophioderma brevispina | reverse complement strand
ATGGGGGAAATGGGTTAGGGGGAAGGTGGAAGAGTTGGGGGGTAGTGGGAGGGTGCAGGGAAGGGGGGGGAGTGGAGGGTTTTGTTTCTCGTCCTCCGCTTACTTACAACCCCATAGCATCTCAAACATGTGACCCCCCATCTTTCATCACTCCACAAACAATGCCCGTTCTGACTCCCGCTATCACACAGACGACCGCTTCACACACTAAATAACCATCCACGTACGACTCATTTTCCATAATTCCCTTTCAACTGCCTGTAGTATCACAAAATCATATAAGAAATCACTACTACCTTGATCACCTCAACACTCTTTCTCTGTCTTATCATTTCAGGAGACATGGCTTTACTAAGACCAGTCACCACCTCACTTTAATGGCTACACTCACATTCCAGGGCACTCACGGCAGATGAAAGGGGAGTTTGTTCTTTACATAAAAATCACGCTTTCATACAAACTTCATCGACACAACACCAGACCAGATTTCGACTCACTTTTCATCGAACGCACCATTTAACACCAACAACAGACGCCAAACCTAACTGTCCGTGTTATTTACAGACTGCATGAACACACATCCAAATTTTAACAACAGACTTCGAGCAGCTTCTCACTGAACTAATAAAACCACCGTGTCATGTCTATATTGTCGTTGACTTAATGTCATTTCTTAATTATCCACTCATCCACATTAATGACTTAGTTCACAATCACTTGCAAACTCTATATCCCTAAAATTACAGCCCTACAAGAATTACGCATAAGCACAGCCACGCTCATTGATAATTTATCACTAACTCCACTGACACAGACTCTACACCAGGGATCTTTTGTCACTGACACGACAGATCACTTCCCAATAACTCATTACACACTCAGCATAGCATTCCACAAAAACAACAATCACCAAACGTGACTACAGAGATCACAACCTTCGCACATTTAACCGTATACTCAACACTGAATCATGGAAACAATACCACATGCAAATGACCCCTAAATAGCGTACAACAACTTCATTACCACTTATACGAAACATTACAACTAATCATTCGCCTTACAAAAGAAGACCCTAAAAAATCGTAACCATTAGCAGCCCTGGATGACAACAGCAATTTCCAGTCAATCAAACACAAGCACGGCCTCTATAAACATACCTGAAGAAAAACACACCAGCAACCAAACAACACTACAAACATACACAACAAATTAACTCACATTATCCTTAATTCAAAGAAAAAACACAACACAAACAAATTCAGAAACTTAAAAATGATCTCCCAAAACTTGGACATTCCTCAACAACATTCTAGGTAGAAATGTACCCACTAAACAAACCCCTGACCTTTTCACTCATAATAATAAGCAGATCACTGACCCGCTTGACATATCTAACGCATTCACGATCACTTTCAACTAACCTGGCAAAAACTGTAGCTAACAAACACCTTCAAATAACCCCTTACAAACACCCCTACCAAAAACACATTCACCTCAATTTTCCTGAACCCAGCTACTGTTGATGAAATGCAAAGGGATAAGTTGGGGGTGGTGTGGAATTTTGGTACTTCGCCACCTGTTAAAACCTGTTAAAAGTGCTGGTACCGACAAGATAGAATCCTGGGATTGCTAACAAATACAATATGAGCACATCGGTTAGACCCCTGATGCACATATTTAACCAATCACTTCTCACCGGAACCTTCCCAGATCGCCTCCATCAGCCAAGTCTTCCTATTTAACAACAAGACTGTCACAACATGGCAATTACAGTCCCATTTCTGTTCTTGCCATCGTTTTCAAAACTACTTGAAAAGTCATGTACACACGTCCGTCTACTTCTTCAACAGCAAATATCTGTCGATGACAATACGGGTTTTAGGAGGGCCCAAACGCTCGACTTACATGCACTGCCTTGACTACACCAACCTCAACCTTGTTGCAACTAAAAATACCCTCCACACCATGGGGGGTATTCCTGGATCTCTGCAAGGCTTTCGACACCATTGACCACAAAATTCTTCTTTACACCCGTTTATCATTACGTGTCCGTGGATAGCCTTGGATGGTTCAGAGTTCCTACAACGCGTTTTCACAATCAGTCTACGTTCACACTTCCACCGCATCATCCATCCAACCGTATCACGTTGGCTCCCGCAAGCTCAAGATCCTTGACCCCTACTTTTTCTCATGTTAGCATGAATACATCGACACCACAAGGGCTCATACGCACGAACATAGAGACTAATCGGTTGTATTGGTGGCCGGGAGACAACAAACGTTTGTGTGCTTGTCGACCGAGCGTTGACATGTAATGGGCAGGTTTGACTATGCTACGATAGGGAACTGCGACGGTATACGGGTCACAAAAGCAGGTATCTTTAGTCAAAAGCACTTGTCTCACAGAATTGGTTAGATTCTAGGAAAGTGTTGCTGAGAACAAACTTTCTCCAATGTCCTTAAAAACTAACTACATGTCCTTTTCTCTACACACCACACGAATCATAACCAACATTAACATAGATAACCAGACATCTCCCAGGTACACTCAACCAACTTTCTTGGCATCACAACGCGACAAACAAAAAAACATGGATAACACATCAACTCTGTCACTACCAAGCGTCTCACGCAAGGTACAATTTACCAGAGCTAAACACCACCTTCCAGACTACCCTTAAAATAACTTTACAACACACTATTTCTCCCATACCTTAGCTACTTTAAAATCATCTGGGCCTCCAACTATCTTCACGACGCCAAACTAAACATCACACAGAACTGGGCCATTCGCACTATCACAAACTACACCCCCCAGAACTCACACATTGCATTAATTCACTCACTGAAAACACATTAAATTAAGAGCTACCTCAACCCCTTCAAATCGCTCTTCATGTTTACTATCACAACATCATTTCCCTCCGAACTTCCCAACCTTACCACAAACAGACATCCACAGCTATAATACCACAAGCGACCACTTCATCTCCCCCTCCAAAATCTTCCGCTGAAAAGCACTTTATTCAGTATCACTGCGCAAAGCTTTGGAATGACCTTCCAGAATCCACACAACAATTACAAACAAAATCTTGTAAACTCAATTGTAAAACATTTCTCAAACCAGTCACAATTCTTTTTAAATTTCTCCCCAAGTCCTTATCTCTCTCCTCCCCTTTTCTTCATCCCATTTCTATCTCTATTCCTTACCTATTCTTCACCTCTACCCCTTCTATCTCTTCTTCCTCATTGGAAATATTATGTCATACCTCAGCAGACCTTGTTGAAAAGTCTTCCTTCTTGTCCAAACCCTATCCCGTATTCCCTTCAGTTTTGTTTAGCTTAGATAATTGTTTGTCTTTTTTTGTCTCTGTTCTTTGTTAGTGTATAGTTTCCTATGTAATATTATTATATCACCCCTTACTTGTATCATTTTTGTAATATTGACTATATTTGACTGTTTGTAGAAACATGCCAGCAATACCATAAGCCTATCAGGGTTTGTCCATTACTGGTCCCTAGCATATATATCCGGTCACCATTCATCTTATACATGTAACAATTGATTGCATTGATGTATTATGATATAATACTGTATGATACATTTTTGTCACTTTCTATTATTTATGCTGAATAATAAACTGAAACTGAACGAAACTAAGAAGATAATTTCTATACTTATTTGAGAAAGTGTAGCATCCTAGATACTGGAAAACATTCAACACGACCTTTCACCCGGTTTTTTGATTTTAGATGTTTACATGGCTCAGCGGAGTGCAGGTGCGTAAATACTTTTAAAGGCTCCCCAGAGGTTCAAAAGTCTTAAAACTAGAATTAAATGATATCACGAATAACACGGTTAGACAACCTGCTTTGCATGATTATTCGGCTTGCTAAAAACTCTACCCTATTCTATTAATCCTCTGGTAAAAAAATGGTTTGGTACCTGTACTGCACCCCCGTGTCGGCCTCCCAGTCGAGTTCAGCAGCCTTTACGGAATAAGCACAGTATTTCATGCACTTATTCCGTAAAGGCGGCTGAATTCGACTGTGAGCAGGCAAAGTGGGTGAGTAAATGTACCAACCCAAAAAAAATCAGATTCCATAAAAGGCAACATTCTACAGCAAAATATCAATATGTTCGCTTTAATGTTGGTGTTTTCTACATGATTGGCCGTCAAAGAAATTCCCGAGAGGATGTTGGAATGTTTCATTAATATAAATTGCTTTAACGTTTCAGTCATCACAATTTCCAATAACATTGTATTAACAACGGCATTCAGTAAGCTTTCTACTGATGAAGGTCTTTTATGTTGTAATTGGATGGGACCATATAATATTTTGCGATATCCTAGTACTCATGTTTATATTGCAGATTATACATCTTTAAACATTTGATACCAAGCCAAAATTAGGGGTTCCTATCGCACTCCCCAAAGCTTCTTTGTCGTAATATCTTTTTACGGAACATTAAAATAATTAACCCTGACATCAGACCGTTTCATCATGCAAACAAACTATAAGAGGCTCACGCATCATACACTACAAACAAACTAGTACACGAGATCATTACTGATGCTTACTTCGCATTTCTTAACATTTTAGAAACATTGAAGAAACACGCATCGCGAACTAGAACAAATATAACATAACATACACAGGCACACACATATGAGGAAAAAAATCGGACGTATGCGCCTGTATGGGGACTCGAACCCCGGACCGTTCTCTAACTTGGCAAGTGCTCTACCACTTAGCCATACATACCGTCACAATAGTGTACGAGTAGTAGGGTTATAAATCAGAATCCCATTCTAGAAGTTTGGGGAAGAAGGGTTGAAGATTGTTTTATTAGCCTACATGTTGTGGTTGAAAATATTGTTTTATTTCTCAATTTTATTTGAGAAAAGATTTCTCACGGGAAAAGGTACATTGTTTATGTTGAAAAGAGAATAGGGAATTCCCCTATTGCTATATTGAGATTACACCTGTTGTTTACAACTACGTAGTTTGCACAAGAGGAGAAATGGGAATTCCCAAGATGTAAATTTAGAAACTGAGTCAACTTGTTTATGCTTTGAGATCAAAACAGATTGCAAAATAGGTAATTCCCCATGAAGTTATTTATATGAAATGGTGCAATGCATATGATGTCATTTATGTGAAATCTGATTACAAGGTTGTGTTTAGGCATGATGATGCTGTCATTATAATTATTAGGATAGGGGAATCTAGCTGTGAGTAGTTATATACTTTCTCACTGGAAGAGCTCAGGGCCAGCAGTTGTAGCCAGGAGCCATACGGTATAGTTATAGCTAGTTTAATCTACAATAATGGTAGATTTGTGCTTTACCACTCTCACTCTACCCAGCCAATGGACCACTAGCATCATTGTTCCTCTACCTAAGAAGGAAGACCTTAGTCTGATGACCAACTATCGAGGAATATCTCTTCTGTCAATTACAGCCAAGGTTTACAACAAGATCCTTCTAAACAGAATCAGAGATCATGTGGACCCTATCTTAAGAAGCAACCAGGCTGGATTTCGTTCTGGAAGAAGTTGTGCCGAGCAGATCCATATCCTCAGAAGAATCATGGAAGGTTTCCAAGACACCAGCTTCCTCTTACAGTCACCGTTATAGACTTTAAGAAGGCCTTTGATTCCATCAATAGAAAAGTTATGTTTGTTGTGATGCGGCATTATGGAATACCGGAAGCAGTAGTGAATGCCATAGGTGCGCTATCCAACAACTCTAAAAGTGCAGTAATGGTCGACGAAAACATTTCGGCTCCTTGCGAAGTCACCACGGAGTTCTTCAGGGTGATGTATTAAGCTCCTCCTTTTCATCATATTAGTAGACCTTTCTCCTGAAGAAGGTCACCCATCAGATTGTGACTCTGGAAGTGTACACACGCCTCGCCGCTCAGACGTACAAGCCAACGTATTGAATGACTTGGATTTGCTGATGATATTGCCCTGCTGGAATCCACTCTTCCGGGGCACAGATCCGCTTACCAGTACTGCATGGCAGCAGAAAAATTTTGCATCATATTAAGCGGATCCGAGGACCGAGTAAATGGTTGCCAAAATTGTCATCCTCATCCAACACTTCAAGTCTATGGTGATCCATCAACCATGTGACAAAAAGGGGATTTCAAATACCTTGGCTCCAAAGTGGCATCTGCTGCAAGCGACCTAAAAACACGCAGTGCATTAGCAATGGAGTGGCCTCTGGAAGCTAAACGTTGGGAAAAGCCCCCCCAATTATCCATCTATGCAAAAGTCAAGTTATTCAACACTACCTGTGTGACAATCCTACCTATGGCTGTGAATCCTGGGTGCTATAACATTTAAACACACTTGATTTGAATTTCAAATTTACCCGTTGCTAATTTACCCACCTATTTCTAATATCCCCACATTTCCCAAGTTGGACCAAAAGGTCTGATTCAGCACCCTTAAACTTTAGAAAAACATTCTTCAAACCTTCTTCCCAAACTCTAGTAAGGGCTTTCTCATTTATAGATGAGGTCGATTCTTATCGCGGCCCAACAAGTCTAAATGCAAAAATTATAAGGGCTCACGCACCCATACACTGCAAACAAAACTATTCAATACACCGAGTTTGAACTATTTAACTAATTATAAATCTGAGGAAAGAAACACGCATCGCGAACTAGCAGAAACTTATGACATACTTGAACAGGCACAAAACATCTGAGAAAAAAAAAAAACTCTCGGACGTATGTGCCGTGCTATTACACAATCATACAAAGTAGTTTTGTTTCGCATTTATGACACAAGTAGACTGTGGATAATGTAATAGTTTCCACAGAATAGATATGTAAACGGTACAAAAATTGCCCATGCATGTCTAATGCAAGGAAAACACACCATGTGTAAAATAATAATTATTCGATTTAGAAGGCGAAGTGAAAACAAAAAGAACTCTGGTGAGTAGTACTTACTCTGATATCATCCAACCAAAGGATTTTCTACAAAGCCGTGTATATTTAGGTTGTATTTAGTATTTTCAGTTGGCGTCTATAAAGTATAATCATGTTTTCCGCGGTGAGCTTTCTCAGCGCTTTGTATGAGCAATAAGGTTAGTACTCTGTGATATAAATCCCTCAATTTTGTTTTGATTAAATACACTAAACATTCACGTCTTTAGAAAATTAGAGTTGTTTGTGGAAATAAAGGATCAACAGGTGATTGCGCACTTTGGATAAATCAGTCTGTAGTGCCTCAAAACTACCGAAAGGTGCCCATTTCAAATTAATGAGATCTTCGTATATGCCGTTATAAATGATTTTTAAAAGAAACCAATATAAAATTGTAACCTTTATCCTGAAGCTTTGGGCTACTATCAGAACATCCCAGTGGGACAAGGAGGAGGGAATGCACTACCTCTCACAATAACTTTGAGAGGATTTAAAAGAAAAAATGAAACAATTGGAGCGATAAAACTCGGTCACTGGAGCCATTATTCAGAACAGCTCACTCAAAGACGAGGATGGTTAGCATCCCCTCGGATGTCTTTATTAAACATGAAACATCCATATAGCGTGGAGTATCTTCCTTCTAGTGTTTTAAAATAAGTACAACATTGCCCCGATGTGATATTACTATGACGCAGTAACGAAGTCATAATTTAAATTGTGGGGTGTGGACTGAACTTAGAAAAGACTTCTGAAGCTGAGAATTCGTTCGATTTCGTATATTAATATATATATATAATACTAATATATATATATATATAATACTATATATATATATATACAGTAACAATATTAATCATATTGGGCGACCTACTAATAAACACGATTTGAGATACAGCATGAACATTTAGGATATGAAAAATGTGTGCATGGAAAAATGTAGGTCTTTTCACACACAGCCGACAATCAATTCATTTTGACATCCACACTGTAGAGTCAATTAGCAATTGGGAAACTACTGATCAGAACTCATACTATGTAAACACTGTTGAGCGCATGAAATCTGACGTGTGAAGGGACAACACGAAAGAGGCCGCAATTGAAAATTTCTAGCATAGGCTACGTTGCGATGTCACAATCCAAACAATCATGATTGCTTAGACTGCGGTATCAAATGATATTGGACGATAGCAGCAATAGAGGAGCAAGTGCGCGATCAAGCGTTGCTCATAAAATCCTGAATGAATTTATTCCTTGAAAAGAGATAAGATGAAAGGGGTTCCTCATCAAAAATTCCTATGGGTAATCTGTTACCTTGACCAAAGAAAGGTTTAACTGTAGTACGTGGGTACACGTGAGGGATAATATTTAATTTAATAATAATTATTATTCTTACACAATTGACAATAATTTAGCGACAAATATGTCTAACAACATTTCCATTAATAATTTTGAGCATTGTAGGTTCAGGCATACTTCAAAAGGGATAGTATTGTAGAGCTTAATTGTCTACAAATAATATTCCCATCGGTTAGGTACCGTGTTAGAGTTTTTGAATAAAAAGTTTTTAAAATTAAACTTTTTCAACCAATCACCTTCAAATAACGGCGTGCCTGAATGGAATCGGGCTATTTAGTGGCAGAATAAATTTGGACATATTTAACCCCGCAAAATTGCCATGTCTGATCTGTTTACCTTTGTACGTACGCGGAGTTCACAGCATCACGTCACTTTGATCATGGGTACCGAGTCTTTATACGGATGATGTTTCTTGGTAGTGCCTTAATCAAAAACACGGGGACCTCTGCATTCAGAAGGTAGTCACGACTCAGGCCATTCGCAGACAGGTAGTCAAGGACAAGCATTCCCAGAAGGTCGTCACGACTAAGGCATTCCCAGGAAGGTAGTCACGACTAAGCATTAGCAGAGATAGTCACGACTAAGGCATTTCCAGAAGGTAGTCACGACTAAGCAGTCCAGAAGGTAGTAAACGCTAACATTCCCAGAAGGTAGTCACGAATAAGGACAATCCCAGAAGGTAGTGACGGACTAAGGCATCAGAAGGTAGTCACGACTAAGGCCTTCCCAGAAGGTAGTCAAACCTAAGGCTTCCCAGAGGTGTCACGACTAAGCATTCCCAGAAGGTAGTCACGACTAAGGAATTCCCAGAAGTTGAGTCACAAACTAAGGAATTCCCGAAGGGTAGTCACGAATAAGGCATTCCCAGAAGGTAGTCACGACTAAGGCATTCCCAGAAGGTAGTCACAACTAAGGGATTTCCAGAAGGTAGTCACGACTAGGCATTCCAAGAAGGTAGTCACGACTAGGCATTCCCAGAGGTGTCACGACTAAGGCATTCCCAGAAGGTAGTCAAGACTAAGGCAATTCCCGAGGTAGTCACGACTAAGGCAGTCCCAGAAGGTAGTCACAAAACTAGGGCATTCCCAGAAGGTAGTCACGACTAAGGCATCCCGAAGGAGTCACGACTAAGGCATTCGCAGAAGATAGTCACGACTAAGGCATTCAAAGAAGGTATCACAACTAAAAAGCATTCCCAGAATAGGTGTCACGAATAAGGCATCCCAGAAGGTAGTCACGACAGGCATTTCACAGAAGGGAGCACGACGAAGGCAATTCCCAGAAAGGCTAGCAAAACAAAGGCATTCCAAAGGGTAGTCACACGACTAAGGCAATTCAGCAGGTAGTCCCGACAAGGCTTCCCAGAGGTAGTAACGACTAAGGCATTCCCAGAAGGTAGTCCAGACTAGGCCTCCCAAGAAGGTAGTCACAACTAAGGCATTTCCAGAAAGGAGTCACGATTAAGGCATTCCCAGAAGGTAGTCACGACCAAGGCATTCCCAGAAGTAGTCACGAGAAGGCATTCCAAGAAGGTAGTCACAAATACAGCATTCCCAGAAGGTAGTCCCGACTAAGGCATTCCAGCAGGTAGCCACGACTAAGGCATTCCCAGAGGTAGTCAAAGACTAGGGCATTCCCATAAGGTAGTCACAACAAAGCATTCCAGAAGGTAGTCACGACTAAGGCATTCCAAGAAGGGAGTCACGACTAAGGCATTCCAGAAGGTAGTCACGGACTAAGGGCATCCCAAAAGGTAGTCACGACTAAGGGCCATTCTCAGAAGGTAGTCACGCTAAGGCATTCCCAGAAGTATTCCCACGACTAAGGCATTCCCAGAAGGTAGTCAAGACTAAGGCTTCCCAGAAGGTAGTCACGACCAAGCTGCTTCTCCCAGAATGTAGTCCACGACTCAAGGCATCCCAGAAGGTAGTCACGACTAAGGCATTCCCCGAAGGTAGTCACAACTAAACCATTCCCAGAAGGTGGCACGACTAAGGCATTCCCAGAAGGTATCCTACTAAGGCATTCCCAAAAGGTAGTCACGACTAAGTCATTCCCATAAGGTAGTCCACGACTAAGCATCCCAGAAGGTAGTCACGACCAAGGCATTCCCAGAGAGGTTTTTTTCTTGTTTTGTCAGACTACGGGCATTCTTTGTTTTTTTTAGCGGAAGAAGCTCGTCACGACTAAGCATTCCCACTGAAGGTAGTACGACTAAGGATTCCCAGAAGGTAGTCACGACTAAGGCATTTCCAGAAGGTAGTCACGACTAAGACATTCCCAGAAGGTAGTGACGACTAAGGGCCATTCCCAGAAGGTATTCACGACTAAGGCATTCCCAGGAAGGTAGTCACAACTAAGGCATCCCAGAAGGTAGTCACGACTAAGGCATTCCGAGGTCGGCAACGACTAAAGGAATCCCGAAGGGTAGTCACAACTAGCATCAAGAAGGTCCAGTCACGACTACGGCATTCCCAGAAGGTAGTCACGACGACGGATTCCAGAAGGTAGTCACAACTAAGGAATTTCCAGAAGGTAGTCACGACTAGGCTTTCCAAAGAAGGTATTCACGACTAAGGCATTCCAAGAAGGTAAGTGCACGACTAAGCATTCCCAGAAGGTAGTGACGACTAAGGCATTCCCAGAGGTAGTCACGACTAAGGCATTCCGAGAAGGTGGGTAGTCACAAAATTAAAAAAAAGCATTCCAGAAGGTAGTCACGACAAAGGCATTCCCAGAAGGTAGTCACGCCTAAGGCATTCCCAGAAGGTCGGTCACGACTAAGGCATTCAAAGAAGTAGTCACAAATAAAGCAGTCCCAGAAGGTAGTCACGAATAAGGCATTCCCAGAAGGTAGTCACGAATAAGGGATTCCCAGAAGGTTAGTCACGACTAAGCATTCCCAGAAGGTAGTCACAACTAGGCATTACCAGAAGGTAGTCAAGACTAAGGCATTTCCAGAAGGTAGTCACGACTAATGCATTCCCAGAAGGTTAGTCACGCGAAGGCCTCCCAGAAGGTAGTCACGACTAAGCATTCCCAGAAGTAGTCACAACTAAGCTTCCGAAGGTAGTAACAACTAAGGCATTCCCAGAAGGTAGTCACGACTAGGCATTCCCAGAAGGTATTCACGACTAAGGCATTCCAAGAAGGTAGGTCACAACTAAAGCATTCCCAGAAGAAGGTGTCACGACTAAGCATTCCCAGAAGGTAGGCCAAAGACTACGCATTACCCGAAGGTAGTCACGACTTAAGGCCATTCCCAGAAGGTAGTCACAACTAAAGCATTCCCAGAAGGTAGTCAGAGACTAAGGCCCATTCCAAGAAGGTACTAGTAGTCACGACTAAGGCTTCCCAGAAGGTAGTTTCACGACTAAGGCATTCCCAGAAGGTAGCAAGAATAAGGCATGCCCAGAAGGTAGTCACGAACTCAGGCATTCCCAGAAGGTATTCACGATTAAAGGCTTCCCAGAAGGTAGTCACGACTAAGTCATTCCCAGAAAGTCATGTCCGACTAGGCCTTCCCAGAAGGTAGTCACAACTAAGCATTCCCAGAAGGTAGTCACGACAAAGGATTCCAGAGGTCTAGTCCCGACTACGGCATTCCCAGAAGGTAGTCACGGACTAAGGCATCCCAGAAGTAGTCACGACTATGGACATCCAGAAGGTATTCACGACTAAGGCATTCCCAGAGGTAGTCACGACTAAGGCATTCCTAGAAGGTAGTCCACGAATAAGGCATCCCCGAGGTAGTCTCGACTAAGGCATTTCCAGAAGGTAGGTCACGACTACGGCATTCACAGAAGGTAGTCACGATGAAGGCATTCCCAGAAGGTAGTCACGACTAAGACATTCCCAGAAGATAGTCACGACTAAGGCATTCCAGTAAGGTACTCACAACTAAGGCATTCCCAGAAGGTAGTCAAGACTAGGCATGCCCAGAGGTAGTCCACGACTTAAGGCCTTCCCAGAAGGTAGTCCCGACTAGGCATCCCAGAAGGTAGTCGACTAAGGATTCCCAACGGTAGTCACGACTAAGACATTCCCAGAAGGTAGTCACGACTAAGGCATTCCCAAAAGGTAGTCACGACTAAGTCATTCCAGAAAAGAAGGTCGTCACGACTAAGACATTCCCAGAGGTGGCACGACTAAGGCATTCCCAGAATGTAGTCACGAATAAGGCATTCCCAGAAGGTAGTCACGCCTAAGGCATGCCCAGAAAGGTAGCACGACTTAAGACATTCAGAAGGTAGTCGACGACTAAGTCATTCGGAGATAGTCACGATAGTGCATCCCAAAATTTCTAAATAGCTAACCACCTCTACAAAAATGGTATAAAACAATGTGGATGCATTTCAAAGAGTGCGTTGTTACAAAAAAGGGCTCAAGGTAGACAAAGGTTAAAGCTCAAAAACCCAAAACGTTTATTGGCCCGGCGGTCGGTTATGGAGCTTGGATTGTGATTTCATTGAAAACCATAAAAAAAATAACCGGGAGACCTAGTCGTATGAAGAGTTACACGATGACCTTTGAACCTGACAATTGTGCGAAGCAATCTGCTACACTGAAAGTGTGTACATAACTTATCGATATGTTAGGCCACCAACTACGACAGTCACATAAGTATATTAGGACTTTATTATATTATGTGATTATTAATTAATAGTGGGTCATTTGGAGCAAATCCGTGACCGTGGAGGGCAGAGTAGTTGACATCTATTGTATTTGTTATCGAGATAAATGACAAACAAGGTCAACCAACCCCATTGACCTCTATTGATCTCAAATTAAAAAATGTTAGGGACGGTGACAAAAATGTTTTTGTGCAATCTATGAAGAAAAGTGAACCAGTTGAGCCCATGTTTGAAGAATCGGGGCAGTATTTAAGATTTGACCTTTCATGAGGACCTTTGACATTTTACGAATTTGTTTTACACTCGGTAACAATACCTGTAGTAGTAAAACAAACGATACCTTTTTTAATCTATAATAAGATCACTTTGGTATGCGTAACCTTTACAGCAATCCAAGCATTTTCATTTTTTACCCCTGATATTATGAAATTCCCCCCTCGCCCACACTTTTCGGAGCAACCTTAAGTTGTCCAGAACATTCATAGAAGACAAATCACTGCGAAATGATCTGCTCTCCACGGTAACGGAATTGAGCCAAAGGCCCAAAACTATTATACGAAGTATTGGAAAGAAAACTTTCTTCAGAATTGTACTTCGTTCGCCCAAACAGGTATGGAGTGATGTGTATAAAGCGATGTCAAATACATCAAGATTCTCGCAGCTATAAAGGCCCCTGGTCTCGCGCAGCCGGCTTTTATCAAAAAAAACGTTCTCCGCGTAAATTGTCTGGTGTTGAATCTACCCTACTTCCCTCTTTTATTGATAACAAACACTCAAACATTCACGATATGCGTAATATGAGTAGTGTTAATCTTGTTAACATTAAATGCCATTAAACCTTAACAACTCAAAATCAAAAGGGTTACTATGGACCCCAAAAATTGTTTTCGGCGCTGGCCGATTTTTTGTAATTGTACAACTTTTGTGCGCTTCTTTTCTACAAACAACAAAAATCGCCTCTTACTGTAATTAGTGCCCAAGGCACCAACGAAAATTCGATGAGAATTATTTTTAAAAATCAAAGAAACTATAGCCATTTGTTTGCTATAATGGGAATGCCACGCTTTCATTCATGTGCCGAAAAAAGAGGATATGTCGTCGTGGAACTGTATGTGAAAAATAAACATGTACTTTGCAACACCCGGAAAAAATACAGGATGCCTAAACTTTGTTTTACATATATGTAATAAAGGTCTTCTAGAGTAAGATTTGAAATAAATTGTTGTTTGAAAGTGGATGATAAAGCCAAGGCTCGTTGGGCGTTTTCCATTGTTTGCCCAGTTTTCATGCTTTGAAAGCAATGTTTGCCCCTAGTGTGCAAAACAAAAAATAATTTTATTGTTTTTTTATTTGGGAAAGTGGTCTCCCGGGCACTATCCGGGAGTGAAAAAGATCTTACTAATATGACTTTTAAACAACAGAATGATGAACCTTTAACACTTAAGTGGACAAGGTGGTTCCTAGGCACACGCAATACTATTTTGCCAGTTTTTAGACTAACCCTTATCCGACTCATACCTCTTTGTATTTGTCTGTCTCTTTTGCCGTGTTACGACTAACCTTTTAAACGACTCATATTCTTTGTGTTTGTCTAACTTTCGGATACACATCTTTTCATAAAAAAATATATTACCAATCCATCGCCCCGTAATTAGTAATGGGGGCGGGCCCGTTTTAGAAACCCACCAACCGGAAGTGTCAGTTAAAAATAATATTAATTAATGCAAGTAATTAGGAATATTTTCCCTGTTTAGTATTTACATATTATGTAATAACAATAAAGGATAATATAAAATTCAACGGTGATTTAGATGGATATGTTGGTCAAACTAAGTGGCAATTGGACTATCTGATTTGAGGCAATTACTCCGCGCTCCACCAATTTAACATCGGTTTGAACAATTAAGCTTTGGCGACTATAGAGAAATCTTGTTCAGGTCTGACGTCGGGCGAGGTTGGTGATTCGTAACTAAAAACTTTGCTGGTCATCCATAGTTCAAAATTTGGTTATTTGGTGATTTGAGCTTGCCATTTTGGTGTTGATATGGTGGTATTTCCTCTGTGAGAGTTTTAAGGTGAAAGAAACAATGCTTCAACCGTTGCCATGCTTGCCAATAGACTACTGATATAAGTGAGTTAGTGTGTGTAACCTTTATATGCTGATATCGATGACTTTGCTTTTGCCTCATCCAGCTCGCTCACTGTTACAAACCAATGTGGAGTTATGGCTATCTACCAAAAAATATGACATATTAAAATGTGATACCAATTATTCTAAAAATAGGTAATTGGCCCTTTTAGAACCCATATAAGAAACTTCTTAATTCCACATATTACAGTATGTGGAGGTCGTAGTGAATTTTGTTGATCCCATTTTTCCCGAATTTGAAAGTAAATGTTTTGCCCTAATTATTAGGTTTTTTGTGGGCTTCTAAGTTATTTTAATTGATTTTGTCTTATGATCCCGCCTGTGTGGTATAAATTTCGTGGCAAAAATTCCATTGTGATGGTTGGTTTGGACACCCACATTGTCCACCAACGAAAGTAGGAAGACCTTGTCCAATGAAATGTGATATTTTTGCCCACCTTCCCACTAGGTCCACTCTTAACGGAGATATTTTGTAAAAAAATCCATATGAGATGCCACAATCAATTCAAAGATTGATTCAATTTAAAATTAAG
>JAMKCH010035182.1:0-15442 GCA_023653785.1 Ophioderma brevispina | reverse complement strand
TATCATCTGTGAGGTATGTTTGAAGGAAATGGTGGAAAGATTTGAGAGGAGAGGCATGGACCATCAATTGCCCAGAATGCGGTAAAGATATATTACTTCCTAAGGATGGGGTTGATGCCCTCGAGGGCTACGACAAAGTTCACCACTAGTGGAGAAACATCATGAAGTTACAAGAAAGTTCGAAACCAAAGGTGCCTGTGTACACACCCTGATGATGAAAGATGCAATTACATAAGGTACACATGTAACGCATTGTTTGCCAGGTGTGTTTGATCTTAAACCACAGTGGAAGGACCCCAACCACCACGATCACTGAAGGAGTAAGGGACAGGTATGCAGTCAGCAAAGGTGAAATGCAGAATATTCTAACTGAACAAAAAGCCAAAATTGTGAAGTGTGGAAACACTCTCCAAGAACTTAAGGATTTGAAGAAACAAGTTCAAGCATTGCAGAGCAAAGAGGAGCAAAAGATTGATAGACTTGTGAAGGAATTTTAGAAAAGGCCAGGTCTGCAAAACTGAATTGGCAAAAGGCTGGCACAGGAGAAACGTGTAAGATAGAAGATCCCGCAGGTGAAGTGAAACAGCAATTAAGTGAAGCTGAAATAGATCATGTGGCGCTTAAAATTGACCTCGCTAACTCATCGAATATTGAGTATACTTACTCAGCATATCTCACTCTGTGACAAACTCAAGAAGATCAACATCAATGCTCAATAGGAGCGCATTAGCGGAGAGCCGCAGCAGCTTCAAAAGAAAACCACAAATAAATCGAGGTAACCTTGTGCATGAAGGGACCATGGGGAGATGCAACAAGGAAGTATACATCTTAAAACTAATACAAAAAACTTGATGGATATTGATTATGGGAGAATCGCCTGGTCATCTGATGGGTCCCAAATTGTAGTGAGATAAGGGTTATCAACCCCCATATACTATTATCAATATAGTGAACAGCATTCCGCATTGTTATTGCAGAAGCAAAGCTGGCAATTTGAATCTCCTCATTCCAGGAGATGTTGCTGTGTTTTTTGATGATACCATCTGGATCGTCATGTGGACAGCTATTGAAGCTTATTCATCATCGGGTCAATTTTTGAAGAATATCTTACAAAAGGTAATGGAGGGAATAAAGAGCTGGAGATTTACACATGCGGTAAAATAGTAATCGGAAATGTGAAGGAATTGAATCTTGAAGAAACTGATTATTACGGGGAATATACTAAGCAAATGAGTCAAAAATAAAACCTCAACTTTGATTTTGGTAATTACCCACAAGTTGCCAATAAGTGATGGCATTAAAGGTTAGTGTATTGAACGTACAATCTGGCCAGGAAACTCTCAGCATTGATATTCCTGAGTGTCAAGGCATCTGCTAAGGATGAACAAAAACTGAGCAGTTGTAGTCATAGCCAAGAAAGGCAAATGCATGAGGCAATACTGCCGTACTACAGGTAGGATGGTAGCCTGTCCTAATTAGTGGGCTAGCTGGTGCGTATGCTTGGCATTACATCAGAAAGAAATTCTTGCTGTCACACAAAAGTACAGCGTCAAACTGTTACCAGATTGGGACAAGAAGTTTGAAAGCAATATTTATATTTGACAATAAGAAAAACTTTTAGCAGCATGCAACATGAGGAACGTGCCAGTATTTTTTCTCCATTTGTTTCTTTTTGTATTTGGTTCTTTCCCAAGTCTTTTCCTTGGTTCTTTACCATTTGGACTTTCCTATTGGGTCCATTACCATTCATTGTCTTGTAATACTGATATAGTTGTAGATTTGTTATAATTGGAACCCCTAAATCTCAACCCTACCATTAAAACCTGTTATTGTGAATTTACAAGGGAGAAAGGGTTGTTTAAATGGAAAAAGGACCAAATGGAGAAGGACTATTACGAAAGGTCAAGTTAAGAAAGGAACAAATACAATGCCAAAAGGACTACTGTATGTTATTATTAACTTAGATGTCTGTTTTATTAATATTTCCAAAACATTCGATTTCGAAAAAAATCATGAAAAGAAAGTTGTTATTCATCATTGGACCTACAAGATCATTGGGTTCAACTCTGAAAACAATTCTTCTTTTGCTTTTTGTTCAATTACAATATTTTTATTGGCCAAAAACAACAACAAACTGGGTCCAGGTTGAATATTGACTTTTGACTCTGAAACCTTTGTGGCAGACCCATTCACGAATTAGGGGTGCTTCAAAAGCATGCTACGAACAATTACTGATTCTTGGACCTTGTTTTGATTTCAGGTGTTTACACGTGCATTAATGCAGGGGATAATGCATCGTTGAAACTACCGATAATTTTGACTAGAGTCCTTGTCTGTTTTAATCAATTGGTTATGGAGAAAGAATTATACAGCTTCTCCTGTAAATGCCGGCCATTCAGTTCATGCCATGTGGACCACCTTGGATAATTCATCTCGTTTGTATTGCCAAAAATTCAGTGCAGTATTAACAATGGTGTGGATTCGATCTTGTTGAACAAGTTAGCATTAACCAGTGGTGGACAAATTGATCGTGCATCTCATATCTCCAACGACACTTTTTAACCTACAAAGTGAGTCAATGGAACATTCCACAAAACGTAATTATTTAATGGATACAAACCCTTTATTCACTCCACTTTCAAAACCGAGGGTGAAATACCAGATTTCCAATAGATTTGAAGGTTTAAAATGTCCCTTCATTTTTTCATGTAAAAAAGTCGTAGGTCCATTACCAACCAACTTTATTTTTGTGATTTTATTTCGACCTTTTATTATTATTATATTTAATTATTGGGAATTATTAATTAATAAACAAACGACATCTAAGTAATTGAACAAACAGTAGATAGGAATTCTTTTTTTTAAAAAGAAATGTTTTTAAATGCCACCAACAAAGGACAATGTGGAAGAAAAACACCCAATGGTCGTTTCTTTACAACTAGATGTGTTTCAACGATTGTATATCCAGATCTTGCTTTTTGATTTTGCTTGTTTTGCATGAACCCCCGGGGTGGCACGCCCCGAAAGCCTCCAAAGATCCCCACTGTGTGTGTGGTTCTTTTTTTCACAGACAAGCCATAAACACAATCTATCAAAGTCTTCAGCACTTATTTTGGATTAAACAACACCTACGTATTATTACCAGTGTGAGCAATATTTCATGGCTTATTTTTTCAATGAGATTTTGATATAGTTCCTTCATGAATGGACGTTTCGTCAACACTCTCTGAAAGTGGGTTTAAATCAACGACGTAAATATAACCCGGACCCGAAGATTCTCCCGGAACGGCGTAACCAAACAAGGTGCCAAAAGTATTATATGAGCATACGCACTTCATTATCATAGTTTTGGGCACCACAATTTGGGGGCTTTAGTATCGTCGTATTTGGGAAAATCCTTAATGCATTATTTATGAGCACGCTGTATTTTACTTTCGTCAACTTAGCGAGTGAAAACAACATAACAACTGATGCCACATCTATCACTCGAAACTCAAATATCTCTTTTTTCCTAAGCAAAATTAAAAGGGGTCATCGGGAGACTTTTGGCATTAGGAATGCAGGAATCTTTTTAGATGCAGGTTTCTTCCATCGATTGAGTTTCGCATAATTATAGCAGAAAAATCGCCAGATTAGGACAAATGGAACACTGGGGAAATGCAACATTTGAATAATAACGCGTGAAGCACAGATTGTAGGTGCGTGTGCTTGTGCAGCAACAGCGACAACTCGCAGATGGTTGCGCAACAACAAGGATGGCGCGCGAGGTGTGAGAGAAAAAAGGTTATTTACGTGCTGGCCATTCAATAAAACCACGGCGCGCGATTCTCCTCTTGGTTTATATTCTAGATCAATGGCGTGTAATATAGGGAAGGATTTTATCATGAATGAGGCATTTCAAACGCTCGGATAAGCGGTTTTATATTACCTACATCACAGTGCATAATCATATGAAAGTTAACCTGGTTAAACCTGTGTCTAAAGTTTAAACCCCTTGTGAATACAAGCCCTAGAATTTAATGCCCCTAATATAAATTTATTAATTGCCACATTGGTCAAAATGTATCAGATGATGTACCTAAAGTGCAAAATAAATAGTAAAATAACAAAACAAAAAAACATGGCACGGTGTAATACCTCTGTAAAGTACAACCAAGTTAAAAAAAAACAGACCAGGATCTAAGTGGATTCAAAGAGACTAGGAGACTACTAAAATTACAATGATATTACAAACCAGTCCACAGCTGTTGACTCCATGCAAATCGGTAATTTTAAGCAGCGGGCGACACAATTTTACAATCGTCGCACACATAACATACTGTCTATCTGACGAAATGGCCGTTTCGAGGAAATCCACTTTGAATTCGACCGGGAGATTTATGTTGTACTATTGAATTAAATATTACAATTTACTTTTTAATTTTGCATTATGAAGAAAACATTCTGAAGTTTAAGTTTTGAACAATGCTGCGGTTTGGAAAGTTGCAATTGTATTCCTGATATAAAGCTACAAAGTAAGAAAGTTGTATTGAAATGCAAAAAAGTGGTATTGTCACTTACGCGTAATTTCACAGTTATTATTTTCAATGCGTTCAGAGAGATTCTGTATGTTGAAAAGTAATGTTCAAGCCGAGGTAGTAGGACGCACATAGATCTGTATGTGAAAAGTGTAAACAGCTTGTTTTAAGAAACAGCGCAATTATACGCCTATTGAATTACGTGTAAATGAAACATACGACAGTATGTGTAAAATCGCGATAGGCAGTTTTGAGCTTATTGATAAAATTCTTAATTAATATCCCACTAATTAGGGTCACTTCAAGATTGTAACTTCGTGAATGTATAGACCAGGACATATCAAATATCTCAAAAAGTGGAAAAAATGTCCGATAGGACAGTGATGTGGGCGACGAATTGTTTTAAGTGCGATGTGCAGAGCTATTATCTCTCCAAAAATCAGAAAAATCCATCCCTGGGATTCTTTACATATATGCCTACAAATGTCATGGTTTGCATGTTATAGCAGCCCTCTATATGTCCATTCTCCATAGGAGAACGTGTTAACTAGATTTTTATGAAACATCAATTGCCTTCAATGAAATTTTGTAAAATTTACACGGATGAAGCCAGTGGTTTTTCTAAATAATCCAATTTAGTTGCAAAATTGTTTCACCTTCCGTCATATTTGTTGTTTTAATCGGTTTTTTGCCAAAATAATAGACTTTCAAACAGCTTTGAGTCTCAAATATGTGTGCTGGACACAGACATCAATATAAACCGAGAGCACAATTCTGCCGACACGACGTAATCAAAATCAGGTGTCCAAAAGTATTATAATGGCATACGCACTTCCTTGTCATAGTTTTTGGCACCACCATATTTGGTTTACGTATTGTCATATTTGGAAATCTTTGCATATTTAGTAGACGGAGTATTTTACATTCGTCACAAAAAAAATGACGAGTGAAAACAACAAATGATGCACATGCTATCACTCCTACTCAAATATCTCTTTTCCTTATCAAATTATCAGGGGTCAGCGGGAGACTTTTTGTGCTTTAGGAATTGGTAGGAATCGTTTTAGAGATGTGGTTTCTCCATCGTTTGGTGTTTGAATATCATGCAGAGAAATCGGCTGATCAGACAATGGAAGCACTGGGGAATGCAACACTGATAGCATAATGCATTGACGACAGATTTTGTATGTGCATGTGCTTGTGCAGCAAGAGCGACAACGCGCAGCTGGTTGCGCAACAGCAAGATGTGCATCGAGGTGTGATAGAAATTGGTTATGCTGCTGGCCTTTCATAACATGAGCATATGCCTCTTGTTTTCTATTTCTATGCTCTGTGGTGGCTGGATTAAAAGAACAGAACAGAAATATCTTTTTTGGTTCTAAACTAAAAACTATAGTCTAACTAAAAATTTAGTTTAGACTAAAACCTACACAATTGGGTTTTTTTTCTGTCTTACTTATCCGGCAACATTATTTATGAGACTGGTGTTTTTTATAGTGTACCTCGGTAAAGTTGACTCTCTGTAAATATCGCATATGAATTAAGATAAAATGATTTATAAAATGCCTGTATTTGAAAATAAGACACACATGGCTATATGTAATGTTTTCCTTTTTAGTTCTAAACCACACCTTCACCACTACTCCTCCTCTCCTCCCAGGGGCGGCGCCAGGGTAAACATCATATAGAGCGAAACATCATATGTGGTAAAACAGTACAAAATGAACTCTTTTGGTTAAAACCCCCTAATTTTTGCGCAAAAAACTCGCTGTTTTTCTCAGGCGGCGAAGGTCCATTAATGTTGCGTTACTGAAGTTGGGATTTAGAGGTTGAGAAAATACGTTAGCCCAATGGCGACAAATCCGCTAAAATCGACTCACTTGGCCATATCAGTACCATTTAAAATCTACCAACAGACCTCTACACCTTTGGCATATAGCGGAAAACGCTATTTTGACACTTTCTCATCCAACAAAAGATGTGGGATGAAGAAATTGAGAAAAAAGCACTTGAAATTTGACTATTTAGGGATTTAGTTTTTCAAATTTGCGTTTGCTTCAGCTTCATCTCTTCCGTCAAGCAGACCACAAGTCGTTGTTTGCATGTAAAGTAAAAGTTAGCGTTATGGATGTTTTGTTACATACTGGACTATTATCTTTAGCTCGTCACCCATTTCCGAGCCCGATCCGGTATTTGCGATTTTGTATTTGAAGCAAGGCTGGGCTAGCTAGGCCTCACTGATGATTTTGATGATCACGTACGGTGTTGTGTATTGTCGTGATTGTAACATAGTCTCCTATGTTTTCCAAAGTAGTACCATATACCCATGATACATGTGTGAGCATATAGGACATTTTGACAGAACCACATTCTTACTGGGGCTATCTCACGAGCAGATCAATGTGGCCAGTGGCTTTGCCATGGTGTATTACATACATAGGAGTATCGTGTACGTGCATCCTGCACGCCCACAGCGTATACTCTGTTCGGTCCTGAGTCATTGAGGGTAACATATACGTAATGACGGGACTCTGCATTCGCTTTAGCATTTCGATTGTGCTGCCTTTATTCACGTGCGTGTTGGTCAATGGAAAGGCCAGCGCTTGCGTTTCTAGTGTGCTCAAAACCTAACGCGCACAGTGACGTCACCCTCAACTTGAGATTAAATAATGGAGGGCAGATAGGAACACGCTTCTATCAGGGTTTCTATTGCATCACACATGTCACTCCTAATAACGCGCGATTCCATTACGCACTGACGTGCACGCACTTACTCGATAGATTTGTTTGTCGCAACAATCATGCTGTATTGGCATTAAAATGTGCATCGTGCAGACATCCAACGCACGTTCCAACATCTGGTCTTGAAGTACCACATACTTCATGCGGATCTGGTGCCCTGTGTAGATAGCCCACTGTATTGTTTTCAGGTCTTACATTCCTTTGTGAACATACATCTGGTTGTCTGGAACATTCCCTCAGTGTTTTCTTCTAAGCCTGTATGACACATTTTGGACGCAATCGGTTTGCATATTTACGCGTGACGCGGGGCGTGACGCACTCCGATGTGGAGTTTAGAACCGCAGGACTTGTCCGGACTCAAATTGGCTAGTCCGAGTCACTCAGACTTGCACTCATGCTCGGGGACTCTGACTCGGGTCGCCATGGACTCGAACCTCATGGCCCCATGCCAGTGAACTCGGATTCTCCGCAGACTCAGACCTGCTGAACTCTACTCAATTGAACCCAGTGGACTCTGACATTAAAACTACAACACACATAGCTCCCATCGGGCAGTACTAAAGTTTAAAAAAAAGTTGAATGATCACAGATACCATGATTTGTTTACTTTCCTCCTTCTTCTTGCCAATATCTAATATGCTGACCAACTTATCTAAAGCAGATGACAGGTATTACATAGTCCAAATGCACCATTCCTCCACATTTTGTGAATGCTCAAAAGCAAAAAAGTTTTATAAATTGGAACTTGAATAGATGCCTGTATGTTATGTTTACATACACTCATGCCGATGACATGAAGCAGGGCGGTTACAACTCCAGAGACTTAGCGGAAAAGCGTTTGAAGATCGTACTCGCGTGGAGTTTTTAATATCTGATGAAGAGCCCCGCTCTCTCTTTAGCAGCGTAATTGATAATGCGCATGCGCATAAACAAAATTGTGTTGCCTGTCAAGAAGTGTTCGCTGTTGACCGAATTGGCTGAGATTAATGCCTTCCCCGCCTGTGTTTTTCCTAAATTTTGAAAATCTCAGGGGGCGACCGCCCCCCTGATATTTTCAAAAATCAAGAAATTAAAAAAACTTAAACAAGAATTACATGGTTCATAATTAAGATGGCATCCACAAGTTGTTTTTTAAATGGGAGCCCTTTAGGAAATATGCAAGTGACCTGAACTTATTTCTACAACTGTCAAAAAGTACACGACACAACCGCCTTATGCTCTCACCCTACCAGGCTCTTTGGCCACTGTTAGTGCACAATGAATTAATGAAAAATTGTCGCTGTCGGCCCATCTCTCCGTCTGACTGCCAGACACCGACTGACCATACTATCTACACCATTCTTCTCCACTGCAAAATGCCATGAAAAAAATACCTGGTGGAAGCCTAGTTTAATATTTATGAGGTTATTAGAGAGTGTCTACTAGTCTGCGTTGCAGACTTGGAACATATCGTAATTGTTACTCCATAAAGATAAACTACGGGGTACTGCAATTAAGGCGAATAACTGGTTGCAAGAAACCTCTCTTGAGTTTGACCCCTCCTCCCTCCGACTTTGCCAAGACAAGTATCTAATAGTCTTACCATTACACTTAAGAGGCCCGTACCAGGAATTTATGTGGGAGGGTGCGGATTTGCCAGAAGTGGACCTTTTGGCGACCAAAAAAACTTTTTTTTCGGCTCGCTGGCTCGCCGGTTGACCCAATTTGTCACCGTCATCTAAAATCCGAAGGGGGGGGGGGAGAGGCTGGGCTAGGTGGGAGTAACATGAAATCATCACAGCGTTGACAAAACAGTCTACTTCTAAAACACCGACAAATATGCCGTAATGGCAATGGATGAAGCTCCTTATTCAGTCATATACCATTAAACAACAGAATTTAAGCAAGCAGGTAACTTTAACTGGACAAAACAGACCTTCTACATTACAAACTGACCTCAACATCAAAAGCTGACCTTTGTCACTTTGGGGGGTGCATGCACGCCCTGCACCCCCCCCCCCCTTGGCTACGGCCCTGCACTTAAAGGGATTAGTAGCGATATTGCGAGAGAATCGAAAAATGTGAAATGCATTTGTTTTAACTCATAAATCGGGGATACGTGTGTACCATCCCTATACTGCTTTATATAGACACAACCAAATAGTGAAAAAATATTGAAGGAAATTGTCATACCGTCTCCCGTAATAGACATACATCGGGACGTCTCAAATCTACAATAACAAGCTGATTGGTTTAGGCTCGCACAGAATGAAACAAGAATCAATAATGTTTGTGTTTGCGTCAACTGTATTGATCATGGGCACAACATCACGCTTAAAATCTGGATATTCACTGAGAAAGGCCTTTTTTGATCTCAAGGCGAATTTATCATACGCACGTATAGAAATTAAAGACTCAGATAAAATTACTGCCGTGTCTTTTTAATACACGGATTTCAAGCAACCACTTGCAGGTTCTGTGCATATCAACCATAACAAAAATACAATATATGAATTTTGAGGATTTTTTGATGTTTCGGATTAGCAATCGCTGCTAATCCCTTTCGTGTATAAGGTCTGTTGCACTCCTTTGTGCATAATGGGGTCCACTTGGAAAATTACTTTTCCATAGGATTTTGCATGAAAATTTGGCAAATGTAATGACTATTCAAATACTACTAAGAAAATTTGAAAATATTGCTCAGTTCTGAAATTAGGCAAAATATTAATTTCTCTGTGTACCTGTAATTGACCAATTTGTGTTTGCGCTTTCTCACAAATTGTGCAACTAGAAATTTAAACTATTGGTTGTTTTGAATTATAAGATTGTCCCAAATTGATTTAAATATAGAACCAAAAAGTAGGGAGTTAAACATTTTTATTATTTTTTACAGCCTTTCTTTCAAACCATATTTTTTTACCATCCTTTGTACAGGAAAATGGATTCTGGACCTATTTTGGGTTATTATTTACATTTTGGCAATTTGAATTATCATTTGTATTTGATAGTACAAGTCTACATGCATGGGTAACCATCCAAGGTCAAAAGTTTTACATATCTGCAGACAATTATTCTTGTAACCAAACGTCCCTTGGGTGAATGGGTGCCGCAAGTGGGCCCAGCTATTTTTTTTCGGAAATGAAGTGTAGGGTTTTTCGATTTTGTTTAGATCAAAAGTTGCATAATGAAGTTGTTCTCTACAAAAAAATAGCCAAAAAATTATTGTTTCCGTTCATCGGGACCATTAAAACAAATCCTCGTTCACAGGGACGTCCCCTCCTGCACCTTAGTGATAATTGTGATCTAGTAAAAGTGGACTTAAAGACACTATCAGTGATTTGAAACATATTTGAAATTTGTCAGGAATAGCGTCAAGTGAAGGGATAAAGTTTGTAAAATTCTCAAGTTACCTTTTCCAGCTGTAGAATTGACAGAAAAGGAAGAAAACGGCAGTGTGTCAAGATACGATTCTCCATTCAATTACGTGTAGGAGTAAGTTCCGTTCGGACAGTAATGACTAAACTCGATTCTGTCCTTATTATATTGCTTCTGGTCTTATCATTGGTCATGTTATGTTTAGGATACCCTGTACTGTTACATAAATGCAAAATCTGATTTTGATGATTTTTTTCGATTTGCTGATGTAGGCAAATCACTGATAGTGTCTTTAAGGACGTGACCCACCATGGCTCTGGCATTGT
This sequence comes from Ophioderma brevispina, assembly GCA_023653785.1. Classification (NCBI taxonomy): domain Eukaryota; kingdom Metazoa; phylum Echinodermata; class Ophiuroidea; order Amphilepidida; family Ophiodermatidae; genus Ophioderma; species Ophioderma brevispina. The sequence goes on along the minus strand of JAMKCH010035182.1, from coordinate 4,503 downwards.
TTAAATTGCCGCATTTATCAGAACTTATCAGTACAAGCATTTTGTAAGGTTTTCAACAACATGACTTAGATCAAACTTTGTCCGCAAACAAATGATAAACCACACAACCCTAATTTGATTCATGATTTTACACCTTTGTATTTGTTTCTGTGAAAAAAAAATATTCCTTTGATGTACTTTGCCTGGTAGAGGGGGGGCACTTTTGGGTGCATGCTACATTTCTTATAATATAATAAGTTAAATGTACTACTCTCCAGCCTCCACAGTAAGAATGCAGGGACACACAGAAATGGATGCCATCATGTCTGTAAGCGTAGCATAGCCACTTTTTTTTGGTGGGGGGAAGGGGGCACATATTTTCATGGAAAGCCATATACAAGTGTTATACAGCAGAGGCTATATTGTTTGACTGTTATATTAGTGTTTGTGCAGAAAATACGTAATTCCCATGGGGAAAGGGGGGGAAGATTCCCCACAGAGGGCAGTTTCCCCCCTCTGGTTACACCACAGAAACCACTCTGACTATGGTCACTCACTTGTGTGTTTAATTTAAAAAAAAAAAAAAATTATGGATTTTTATGAGCACATTCTGAATGGCATTGTAAAGAATTCAACTGAATACAAACACCTAGTCTTAGTCATAGGTCAGTAAAGTGTTTTGAGATGGCTTCCCAAATGACCACAGGCTTATTTGGGAAGCCATCTTAAAAAACGACTTATGTGTTATAACCTAACCGAATCTAGCAGGGTGGAAAGGGTCAAATAGCATGGAGTCTGCAAGATTCCTATAAATTTGAAACCCCAAATATTTAAAACTAACATTGCTGAAGTGGTGTCAATTAGTTGGTAAACACACACCCCATTTACGTGTCAGTCTTGGCACACAGTGCTGGCCATTGTTGAATCACGGTCAGAAGTAATTTTGAGCCCCGCGACTTTGGCAAATCTTCACTGCGCTAGGAGTTTACAGTTTTCGACGGATAAATGCCAAGTGGTTACTGTACACAAGCAACTTGTTACATATTTCACACCCATCAGATAGCGTAGCTTCAATTTTTTTGTACCTGGAGTTGCGCAAATACTTGGCCTATCGGAACGATTTTCACCAAAATATTCCTAACAAAAAAAAAAAAAAAAAACAAAAAAGTAAATTGTCTAGTTAGTTGACTAGTTGATAATATAGGTTTATTTTTGAAAAACGATGAAAAAACGTTAAAATTCGATCCATACAAGCATTTTTCTTACCTTATCAGCTGGCTAATTATCGATTGCTGCTTTCAGTCCTGCCACAATCCAGGCAACTCAAAACTAGTGAGCTAGGGGCGTTTTGTGAGGACCCCGTTTCTAACATCATATTGACCACCTGATGCGTTGATTTCCGATACCAGGGTCCGTGAACCCATTTTTTTCTTCCTTGTTCACGCCAATCGCAGATCCTTTAACACAGCGTTGGCTTCTGGGGAGTCCCATGACGTAGCCAGTCTAGATAGCCGGTCATTAGCGATGCAGACCATCGCTGCGCTGTGGTCCCACGCAGTACAGATGCTAGGAGCGTAAATGGTGTGGTCAACGATGCACTGAACCACTCAGTTCTTGCATACAAGATTTTCTTGACATTCTTTTACAGAAAATGTTTTGTTTTGCATTTTTTCCAGATTTTTTTCTATAATTAAAAGTACAAGGTCCCCCCCCCCTCATCCATAATAGCATCCTTCCAGGACCCCCAGAGTTTACTTGCAGTGGTCAAATATGGGTATCTGAATAAAGCTGCTGAAAATCTTAAGGCTAAAGGATGTTATGAGTGAAATGTGCTTCCATTTTGGTCAACCATATTAACTGTTTGCAAAGTATTCTATGAGGGAGTGAGATGGGTGGGCCTGAATGGCATGATTCGATCGACCTCCTACCTCTCCTGTATTGACAATATTGTGGCTTTAAAATTTACAATGGGTTTGGGAATCGGTCATTTAATCAAGATGAAACCTACATAATATATGGTACATCCTAGGGCCATACGCAGGAAATTTTCAAAAAGTGGACCTTTTTAGGGAAAGTGGATCTCCGCTCTCCACCCCCCCCCCAAATTTGGTCCAGGCCACGTTTCCAGTCTTTTTAGGGGAGGGCGATTTTTTTTTCAAAGGGGAACTTTCCCCAAATTTGACCCCTCCCCAATGGGGGGTGGGGCAATTTGGGCAAGTGGACTTTTTTACCAAAATGTTAACTTTTTTGCCACAAAATATCATAAAAAATCTAATTTTTTGGCTGCTCCACGCGCCAAATCTATTCTGGGGCCTTTTTGAGTCATATTTAGGGGCTTTGGGGCATCTGCCCCCCTCGCCCCCTACTTGGTTACAGGCCGGAATTGGTCCTTTTTTTATACTTTTTGATATTAATCACCAAAGAGTGGGGTCGTTTCAAATTTTTCTCTAATTTTGGACCTTTTTAACAAAATTTCCAGCAAACGTAGAACCTTTATTCCCTTTTTGGAATTAGGGGTGCACACCCCCCACACCCTTTAAGTAGTTTGTTATGATAAAGGAAAATATGCCACCGTGCACCTTTAAAATGAAATGCAACCAGCCTGAGGGAAACAATATCGGTCCTTGTTACTTTACTCTATTTATTACAAACTTATTATCACATGATTAAATTCTTGATTATCACACATATCCTGTTCAGACCTTGTCGTCGCCAGCGAGGGGGCTCAGGGGGCGCTAGCCCCCCGTCGAATTTGACAAAATCGTGCAAATTCAGCCTAATTTGGGACAAATTTAGGACACAAAGAACAGTCCCACCTCCAGCCTCCCATGCACAAATACAATCCTGGCTAAGGCCCCTGCAGACAGTCACAGAACTCCAAGGGTTTGAAAACTCTGGAGTGAAAATAAACCCAAGTATTTCTTTTCCTCCATTTTGTGTCCACATGATGTTGAAACTCTTTTTTGAAACTCGCTTTTCATTTTTAAGTAATTAAACAAAGATGACCTTCCAAGTTACCTCCACTCGCTATCACCCAAGGCTGTCCACACGGCATGACACTCCAACACACCCGTAGTGTTACGGAGTTAGATTTCCCACCAATTTTTTTTTTGGGGGGGGGGGATAACTTCCACTATACCCTCTAAGACTCTGGAGTTTAAAACTCTTAATGTGCCCACGGTCATAAACCCTGATTTGAAACTCCGAGTCTTGCCTTGGTGTGGACAAGAACTATTGTGAAGTTTAAAATTGTTATAATGTATGACATGTTTAACTTTGATATTCAATAACAGTGCATAACTTTGTCTTGCCAAACATGGAACTCCAGTGAAAATATTTTATTAAAACCATACAATTTTATCCCACAAAATAATTAACTTTTTCAGAAACTACGATTTCCAAACTGCACCCCAAAAACTTGACTGAAGTAATCTCCGATCAACATGAATTGCAAAATTGTGTACTTTGACACATCACTTGGGTTCTGGTGTATAATTGGTAAATAGCACACGCAAGCATCCAGATCAAACTGGAATTTTACCCATAGCTAGCTACATACTGATATAGTTTTAAATTCTAATTGTGCAACTATGCCAGGAGCGAACTTCTTGCATCAAGTTTTCTACCTGAAAATTCAGTGAGAAGAATCAGCTGTCATACTAAAGTACAGCATGTGAACAAACACTTTACTTTCGATGTAATAAGGATACTTACTAATTATGCAAAAAACGATATTTAACCAACATGGCACATTCATTCTCAGACCCTTGTATAGAATGAAACTTTCCTGTCCATTTTGCCTGGAGTTCTTTGTTGAACCAAATATTCCTAAAGACCTGCCAGGATGTGATCATACATCTTTGAGGTATGCTTGAAGAAAATGGTGAAAGATTTGGAGGTAACCTCGGTTCATCCATGCCAGAATGTCTCAATATATAGTACTTTCTAAATATGGAGTTTTTGATGCCCCTCAAGACTAATCGTAGGTTCGCACCTAGCAGAAAAACTCTAAGACGTTCAGAACGGATTCAAAAGAAAGCGTGAATCCAAAGGTGCCATTGTGTCCCTCACCATGATTATGAAAAGATGCTTACTATGTACATCTGTAATTCATTGGCTTGCAGGCTTGTTGGATCTTACACCACAAAGGACAACCCAACATGTTGGAGTCAAGGACCGATATGCAGTCCAGAAAGGTGAGATGCAGAATATTCTAACTGAAACAAAAGCTAAAATCATGAGTGGCAGAAAATCTCATAACTGAAGCCATTGCAGAGAAATTTCAGGCATCACATAGCAAAGAGGAGCAAAATATAGATAGACCTGTTGAATCATGCATGCTGAAATTTCAGCAAAGGGCACAGGCTTTAAAAACTGACCACAAAAATGGCTGGACAGGAAAAGCATCGCAAAATACATGATGTTGCAGGGGAATTGAACGCCAATTAAGGAAGGCTGAATGGACCATGTAGCTGCTTCAAATGCTCTTGCTAACTCTTCAAAATATGAGTACATTGCCCAGCA
>JAMKCH010035181.1:0-60076 GCA_023653785.1 Ophioderma brevispina | reverse complement strand
CTTTCAGAAATGGGGTGCGTGAAAAGCTGGGGTGGGTCCCTTTCTAATAGGGGTCGCAACATTCTTGTAAAAACCTGCATCATTTTAGATGGCCTCAAAAGAAAATTGATTGCTGTTAAAACCCAACCCATTTTAAAATCACTTAGTATAAATCTGTAGACACTAACACAAGTTTTTGGACAGTTTTTCTTCCATTTTCTATTAACTTTGGTAACATGAAAGTATGATACCTGAAAGTATGATAAAATCACTTTATTGTTCTCTGGAAACTTCTGAAAACATATCGGTCGCTGGCAGGAAAACCTCAATATGTAATTTGAAAGGTCCAAATGCAAAACCTCATATGTGCAATTTCGGTACCATGGACAAACCAACCTATGTCCAGTGTTTTGTCAAATCAAGTTGGTGAACTGATGAGGTTATGTTTTCGAGAATTACGTAAGATCTATTTTTAAAGTATTTTGGCGATACTTTGCAAAACGACAATTTCGCCAAACAGGTCGTTTTGGCAGTTTACCGAAATGCCCAATTGAGGTTTGCTCTTAGGGTCAATGCAATATGAGGTTTTCCATGCCCAACGACATATGATTCTTCTCTGGAAACTCAAGCTCCTCACATACAGGACAATATTTGGAGCAAAAAATAAAAATTCTTAACGTTTTATAACAACTCTAACAGTTAATATTTTGATTTTTTAATCTAATCGTCAATAAAGAGTGCCCTTTAATTTCTCAAACATTACATGAACATGAGAAGCAAGTCACCCAGTCCTCCCAGGACCCCCTTGAGAATCTTTTTTTTTCAAAAATACCATGAAATTTTAGTATTTCCCCTTTAATCACTTTCCACCAACGTGGGGTGATTTTGTCACGTATGGTTATTTCAAAAATCAGCACCTCAAATCACCTAAACCCTTCCTAAACCTTTTAGTTATTGGATCTTGGGCATTGTTTGATAATGCTATTACAGGGATGGCAGTGGCAATATTGCATGTGGGAAGGAAAAAGTGTGTGAATTAGGCTAAAATGATCCAAAATTTTTAAAAATATCAGCAATAATATGAAAAAAGGGAAAACTGAGGGAAAGGAAAGAATTCCTTTCAGGAAACTGGCATCCCTGTATATACAAAAAATAGGAAAGCAGAAAATAATTCCCCTTTACAATCCACTTTCCCCCAATGTGGTGAGTTTGTATCATTCTATTTTGAAATCAACACCCTCAATTGAACATCAAAACACTTCTTAAACCTTTAATCAAATTAGTAGATATTGCGCATGATTTGATACTCTATATTATTTTTTTTTAAAGGAAATCGGGTATTCCCCTTTAAAATCCACTTTCCACCAATGTTGTGATTCTGTAAGGTGTCTTTGAAAGCAACACCTTTGAATTGACATAAAACACTTATTCAACCTTGTGGTCAAATTAGTGGATCTTGCACATGGTTTCATAAAGCTATATTAAACGAGAGCAGCAAGTATGCTGTGGCTTCTCCAGATGTGTGGGGTTGAGTTGTACAATTAAGTGAAACCACTTATAGGTAGGCCTACAAGAACAAATGGCAGGCTAATGATAATTCCCCATATCCTAAACGTCCCTTACCTGCATTTTTTCCACTTTTCGAAAATCACGGAGCGGACCCGTCTTGTTTTTTAGGGATAAATTGCCCCTAGATCTAACAATTAATGCTACAACCTTTTTTGCGTGAGCGTCAGGTAGTAGTCTTTTCCGAAAAGGATGTTTAGGGATATAGGCCTATAGCCAGTGAAATTTGTTTCATTTGTTTAAGGCCAAACAAAAAATCAGTTTTGTTCCAGTAGGTAGTCCAAAACCTAAATGTAATATGCACTTTCATTTTAATTTAAAAAAAATAATTGAAAAGGGTTTTTCCCCAAAATTGCTCAAATTGGCTAAAATGGCAGGTCAAGACAGTTGCAAATCATACGTGATTGTACCAATTTATTGGTTTATAAAACACAAATATTGATTTTGGATCACTTGAAATCTTATTCATTTCTGATTTTTGTCTAAAAATGCAAATCTCCCAGTAACACGAAAAAAAACAAATATGGTAAAATGGCTCCAATTAATGTATGTGGCCTACTACTGGCAACAAACTTTAATCCCCTGCTGATGCCACTACTCCATCACCCAACCCATCACCCCACCCATTGGATCCTGTCATCCATCAATTACCTTGACTACCCCCACCCATCAACCCACAACTCCACCACACCATGGAATACTGACTTTGTCCTTGTCAACCACCGATTTCAGTAACTCCATCAACCAGGGGCAGCAAAATGATACAAGACAACGTGAGATATAGGTGTTTAAAAAAAATAATTTTTAGACAATTTATTGCTTAAGGGTGTATATCATGGATTAAACAGTAAAATTTAAGATGACATGGATGAATAGGAAGGGCTTGTGTATGGGCCAGGCCAGAGATTATAACAGAAATTACTTACATTCACATCCTTAACTGCTGTTTTCTCCTTTAATACAACTTTTGAAGAAAAATGACTTTCTTCCATTTGACAACTTCCCCAATTTTTCAATTTCCAGAATTGCAGAAGCAAAACTACATGCTCACGGTCAGAATGGTCAAGAGTTATTAAAGGCCCTGATCTAGTTTTATGAAGCTCAATTGCCTTTTATAGGCATTCCCCTTCCTGTCAGCCACCAATTACTACCAATCAACCATTTTTTTAGGAAAACTTTCCCACCTGTCAACCACAGATTCATAAAAGTATATTCAATGACCTGTCAAACTGAAGTCTTATAAAATTTTGTCAGTATAGAATCTCCTGCAACTTTTTGGTCTTTGTTTTTTTTTTTCAATTTTGGCTTTCTTAATAACTGTACCGGGGGGCCATTTGAGTTGAGCCCAAAAATGCGGGGCCTCCGAAACTAGGTTGTCAGAAAATTTCAGAAAATAAGCTTTCGATCTCCCTCTATTTCTGCTCCTTTTTGAGGAGTTTGAAGAAAATTTGGTAGAATATGGCTTGGACATGAAAAGTAGGGACTCTGGAAATGAATGGTTCGAAAATGGGTCACTGGACTGAAAAAGAGCCGGAAAAAAGGAGGGACTTCAGGCGGTACATAACCATACTTCCTCCCAATGTGAGAACCATACTTCCAATGTGAGAACCCCCTCCCACCTGTACTTGAATGGTGTTTTTGCTGTCATACCCACCTTTTTTAATTTTTATCGACGCACATTTTACATTAACCTTAATTTCAATTCACACAACACACATATCAAACACATGCAATCACACACACAAATGCACACATGTACAACAAACAATAGTTCAATCAAAAGTGCTGAAGCGGCATTCAAAGGAGAAAAGAATCATATTTTAGTTGTCATACACAGAAAACTTTCCTAAATTTAAGAGGTACATACTCCCATGTGTGACAAAATCAATTTATTGCACTACCTGTACCTACTACTGTAAAATTACTAGGGCTATTTCTATATGAACGAACTTTGTGGCAGGGTCTAGAGTTACCCTGGCTTATCTATAGCCCAAAACAAACATCCAGTCCAACACACTTACACTTGCCAGTTACTGACCTTATGTCCAAAAATGGTTCCCTGTTTCTTGGTAGAGACCCTACTAAACAATGCATGTAAAGATTCACCAGACAACTACAGTGAACCAAGAGTATCGACTATCTAACAAGAAATGTGTTACAAAGTTTTACAGTGTAACATTTCTTTCGTTTCTTGATAGTTATGCCCTGTTCTTGCGTGTTAATGTATTCCAAGGGGGTGGAGTTGTTTGTGGGCCCTATAGACCTTTTGCTCGACTCCGCCATATCACTGTTTTTGTTTCAATACGTGTCGTATTGGAAATAAAGTTTGATGAACATATTGATCTATCACCCAGCACTCTGTTATAGACTTACTTCTAAGCCAAAAATAAGGAAATCAGTTAATTCCCCTTTAAATCCACTTTCCACCAACTTGACATTTTTGCATGGTGCATATTTCGTCAATCAGCACCCTCGAATTGTCCGATAACACTTCTCAAACCTTGTTAGTGTATCTTGAGGGGTTCCTCAAATATGTCACCCTGGATCCCCTACTAGCATGTTGGATGTGTGTGTGTGTGTGTGTCATAAATTGGTAAGTTTTTTTAAATTGACCTCATTTGAAAAGTTGAAGTTCATTGGAACCAAACTTCTGCATAGGTGCTCCATGGAATCCCTCATGTTGATGATGTCAAAGGTCATGTGCCAGGTCAAAGGTCATGTGCCAAGGTCAAAAGGTCATGGAGCGGCCAGCAGCTTATATTCTTTGAATATTGAGCGCGAAAGCGAGAACCCACAATTCTAGTTATTTTTTAGTCTAATCCTGTAGTAGAATTTACCAGTGGGAAGTTGTTAACTTGTTAACATTACAAAATGAAGAGCCAATTTGGGGGATTTGTCATCTACATACAATGAAATCACATGCTTATCTGAGGTGTGTGTTGTATTGCATATTCTATGGACTGTACTTTCTGTATGGTGTTACGTAAGCTTCTATTAAAAAAAATAGTATGGGTTGTTGGATCCCCTGTCTTTGGTAATGGCTTGTGGTTGTGTGATTTCTTCAGCTGAGTAAGCTAATCCGAGGCCATTTATCCATGATACAGAAGCTCCTAACATGGCCCCGTCTGCCTACTGGCTCTGTTGTCTTTTGTGTGAGTCCACCTGGAACCCCGCCTGGAACAGACAGTGAATGAAATTAATGAATGTGCACCTTACAATTCGCCTCGAAGTGGTTCATAACTCCTTTGTTACTGGATCAGCCCTGTTGAAATGTTATTGCAGCCGTAGCCTTTGTGTAGTGATCATTTCGACCATGGTGCAGGACTCAAAGGCGTGATCCAGTTGATATAGTACGACCGGATTACAACGTAACACTTCGCTTTGCGAATTCACTTGAACAATCCACGATTGGGTAATGTGCACATTCCATTGCAGTCCACATTGCTACCCAAGGTGACTCAAAGAAAGCTAACAAGAACTGTAAACCCACAGGCAGGCGTCTTGAATCTGCCCAAGTGTTACATACGACAGATTTTTTCCAAATCACATCGCTATCATTACTTGCTCTGCTTATTCAGTGTAGTTCCTTGCATTATAAAACAATTGTTTTTTGTTCTCCCATGGCAGATCCTCTGTGGACCAAGCTACGCCATAAACTCGTTGTAATAGTGTAGCCATCAGTTGGCATTATATTTTTTGGGTGCCGGGTGTTGGGGTGACGGTATTATGGATTTTATTTATTAATAGCCTGAATTAGCAATTTTTGTCCGCATTCCTACCGCCTGTTCCATATTTCAACTAAGTTAGGGAGCTGATGCGTGTCAAGAAAGCAGTAGATCCTCTTTTTGGCCCCCACAATACAATGTTATACCGCAGATGTGCGAGCAGATGGGCGGACGGGCGGGCAGGCAGGCAGCAGATTGGGCACAATAATCATTAATCATTCTACAGACTAAATGGATTACTAAGACTGATCACATCTTGCCAGTCAGCATCCCATTGTTTTTGATGCTCTTTGATGTCCCAGTATTGATAAAGTCTGTAGGCTTTGGACAGGCTGGGAAAACATTGGGTCCTGATATTACAACCCCCCTTTTGCTTCATCTACGAAGGTCATCTCATCCTTGTTGTAGAACTTTACATATACGTGTGATTTACGGGCATGTTAACCTGAGTGCTTTTGTTTTTACACGATTTCTGATTTTTTGCGCCATTTTAAACATAATCTGTGTTTCTATCGTTACCAACAATGTTATCCACTGCAGACATCCTGAGCTGTATTTTTTGCCGATTTAAACCCTATTTGAACCATTTAAATTCACAAAACACATGGTCTTAACGGCGGAATTTAAGCACATTTCACGCCGTCAGGCGCAACATCGCGTCGCGTGGTGAATGAAGCGTGCGCGTGCTTAATGTACTTTTGCGCGAACGCTCTTGAAAAAAACGAAAAACATATTTGAAAATGTAAACCAAGCGCTAATTTAGAAAACCAGATGAAATTCAATTTCTTCTGATTTCGGAGTGGAGACAAAAGATTTTGATTCAATAGTGCATAAAGAGGTATTTTCATCACTTGCAAAAACATACCTCAATTTGTGATTCAAAGATACGTTTATTTGAGAAGAGACAGCTTGAATGGCGTGAAAAGTCACTTTTATTACTAAAACACGGATTTTCTCAATGTTTCAAATTTTTCGCACAAATTTGGCAATTTTCAGACAAGATAACTCCAAAAATACTGAAGTAAAAGGTAAGGTTTAACTTTCCTACGATCATCGTCTTCCCTAGGGACGGTTTTCTCAATTTTTCATTTTTTCTATTTTTAACTAAAGATATTCTCCAATATAGCTCCAATTTTGTGGAAAAGAAAGGTAAAAATCACACTTTTTTTGACATTTTTCCTCCTTGTATTTCTAAAGTAAGCTCTATTTTTAAAAATGAAAAAACGTCCCTAGACAAATTTGTTCTTGTTTCTAAAAAATAACATAAGAAATCATGAAAATTCAAATTGTTTTTGTTATGCTTTCCTGAAAATTTTGGGGCAAATCATGTTTTTTTAGTATTTTTTCTCAAAATACGGAAATTTTTTACTTAATCTGATGCCATCATCAGGTTCATCGCTCAATTTTCTTTCTAGTAAATGTATACTTTTACATACAATAATCAAAATATTTGCAATACAAACGCAAAATAGATACTCGGAACTCAAGGTTCACACTGTCCTTAAAAGGTAGCTTGTTTCCATAGTGTTTTTGGGACCCCCCCACCAAATTTTAACAGGAATTATGTCAATTTTAATATCCGATGACAAGCTGTAATATTTCTCATGGCATCCGATTTCAGCTTTCAATCATTACTTGTCCAATATACGTGCAAAAAACTGCCGTTTCAGGTTAACCATCAATATAGCACAGTAGCGCGTTGCACTATGCATTATCGCATTTACCATCAAAATCGCAAGTTTGTTTCCCACGATAATTATTGGTCAGCGTAAACAAGTTTCAGGCTCCCATATCAAGTAGAGAACATGTTAGACAAAAATCGGAACAAGCACCTTTAATAAGAAGAACAGGTGAAAACGGAACTATTGAGTATACTATCGTGATATTCAGAAATTTAAAGTTTACATGCAGTTTCTGGAGGAGCCAACTATTCAGATCTAAGACATATTGTGTAATTTCTTCTTGCAGATTGGCACATACGAGATCGCTAAAAGCCAAGGAGGGATCTACTTTGTATGGATTGGTAAGTTGACCATGGAGTAAGCCATTTCAAAAGTTGTCTTGGCTTTATAGTAATTTTATGCTTAATTTTATGCTGACTATGAAGGAAAACCAAAGTGAAAAAGTGAATTTTGCAATTTGGTGGTGAAAGAACAACTGTTTCTTGAGACTGTTGTGTTGTAATCATTTCTCAGAAAATACATTTACATTATTATTAGATAATAATTCAAAGTATTATGCATAAGAAGCTTGTGTGTGTGGTGCAAACCCCCTGTGCAAGTAGTGCATATCACCCTACACTGCACAATACATTAGGTCATGCAACTTTTGAAGCCATTTTAAAAATACCTTTTGTCAAGTCAGCTTCTAGTATGATAAGAACAATATTGAATGGATATTTCCCAGTTGATAAAAATATTGAATGCCTAAGAGTGTGATAGTAAATATATATCATGAGGTCAAATTTTTACTCGAGGCGAAGCCAAGTGGAATGGAACAGTCAAAATTTGACCGAATGATATATTTTTACTATATTGCACGAACATGGGCAGTCAATATTTGTTTTATATCATGATGTTACCTGTTTTATTTTAAAGCCACATGGCTCAAATTACTGTAATCATGATATAACATAAAATATCGCCCTCAACAAGAAAATATTGGGTTCGTCTTTCACTTACCCAATATTTAATCAAGGCTAAGATGATATTTTCTGTTATATCAACTTCAAGGCATCCAATATTATATAATTTTCGTATACAAATGAGTGAATCCACAAGTAAGATTGTGTTTTATACATTACCTAAACCAAGATTTCAAAGGGTATAAAAATAACTTAAGGTTAGTCAAACCAATCATAAATTGTACCATTAAACGGTGCTTTTAACTCAAGAAAAGCAGGAAAACAAAAATTTTGTAGAAAAAACACTTGATGGTTTTTTATTTGTTGTTGCAATACTGATTTTTCTGTCCTTGTTCTTTCACTTTCAGGTGCCTTTGTTATTGGGTTACTCAACTTGCTACGGGCTTGTTACTATGGCAGCATGAAAGTCAGCACCCTGGAAACGGATTAATAAGAGGCTCCTGGAGATTTTTTGACCCAATTTTTGTCTAACAGATATTTTTTTTTGTCTTGAGATATCAAGACTTGCATCTATTGAAATGCTTGAAGGTCAGAGAACAAAAAAATAGATATTTGGTCTCCGGTTGTTATGTATTAATACCACCAATGACCTCTTTGCTAATTGTAAACCTATTATGTTTTATTATCATTTTTTTTGTAAAGATACAGATTTGATATAAAGTGAGGAATTCTTTCTGTATGTTCACTGATAAGTGGGCAATTTGAGTGCTAAAATCACATTTCAGACCATATCTCATTGGGAGCAAACCAAATTAGCAAGAAATGTAAATTTAACTGATTTTGGTTTAATTTTTTTTTCTTTTGCAACTGGATGTGATAATAGTATGCTAATTATGTTTATATATATGATATTCATAGTGTCCTTTGATCATATCATTCAATATGTGTTTTTGTGTCGTCTGCAAGAATTGCAGAAGGCACATAGGGATTACTCTGGTCGTATGTCTGTGTATGTGTGTCTGTGGTCAAAATGTTAACCCTTAATATATTGCATGCCGTATGAGTTCCGTAAGGGCTACAATGATGTAACTTGGTGGAAAGGACGGGGAAGGGTGAGGTGACATCTTGGTGACCTCATGTGACCTTTGGCCCCATTCACAAACCACGACGGCAGATGACACTCGCGGTCTGGAGACCGCAATGTATTTTTGTTTTATTTTGTTTTTATTTTTTTCACGGCTTAAGAGTGGGAGAAGAGTCATGAAGGGTTTTCTTCTCTTCACCTTTTTCTTGGTTTATTTTGACTATTTTTGGAGGTATTGAAGCTACAGAAGAAAGGTAGATTTTTAGTAACAAATTTTTATACTGGAATGTAACTAGTTCACAAATGACATGTAAATGATTAAATTATCTCTGTCCCCTTGATAATATTCCACACCATTTCTTCTTACTACTATATTGTCATTGTCAATATTCACAAGTATTTCTTTCACAATTATGGTATATATTTCTTTTTTCTGTAAATTTAGACCATGTCATTAATACTTTAAATGGGATATTATTGGCCTGTGTTGGTGGTATTGTATATATATATTATTATGAAAAGTGATTTCATATAAAATTCAGCTACTGTTTGATTGGATTGGCAGGAAATATAGGCTTCACAAGAGAGCACAATAATACACAGAATGACGGGCACATTGCAAAAATGCAGTGCATATTTATGCAAGACATACTGTAAAACAAGTTCAATTTGTGAGCAATTTAATTTTGTGAAGTTTGTGAGGCGCCTTGATTCGCAAACTGAAATTGGCGTGAATTGATCAGTGTGAATGTACTCGGAGAGTAGAATTCAGCAGCTTCGGGACATTGACTTGTTGCAAAAATGGTAGTGATTGGCAATTTGTAAAAATTAGCTTGTTTTACAGTACATGTGCATAAATTTGTGTGGAATATCTCAGTCTGTGATGTGCATAAAATATGGTACACCAAAATAAAAATATATTCCTGCTTATTGAGAGCCAATCAAACTATAGCAATGTAATTGAACAGGTGCTTAAATGATAGAGATTGTGTTGCATGCTCCCTGAGCATTGTTGAGTGGCGTTATCTCCCAAGAGAAGCTCTGCTATGTAACATCAAGCCGGTGAATAACCTGGGATTAAACACACTGGAAGAGATGAATAGTATGGTATTGTCCTCTCAACAATACTCAAGGAACAGGGGCATAAGGAGTAGTCGTTTGGGTGTCACATTTTGCTCCAAGCTTCCAAAGCATTGTCAAGAAAGAATTATAGTATGCATTTCTCTGTCAGCGGGTGCTTATGGGCAGCTGCTGATGTCTCCAGACAGTATATCCCTATAGATCTTTTCAAAACGAAGTTTACCGAACATGATGACCATCGATAAGTGTTCTAACGAGTCGTCACACACAACTGTTGGGCGCAGCAGTTAAGCATATTTTGCCTTTGCATAATGCGCATCACTGGCAAGCGCTTGTGAATGTACGCATGCATCCTTATACGCTCGTATACGTTGTATTTTGCTCCAAACGTTTCAGATGTTTATTTGAGGTCTGTTGAGAGGTAACACTTTTATCATTCTTGGGAAGCTTGGAAGAAAAGACTCCTTGACTATAAAATGCTAACATCACAGAGTAAGCCTGATCAACCTTTAGAAGTTTTCACAGATTTGCAAACTGCCCCCTCCATATAAATGAGCACGCTTTCATAGTGCATTATAAAGGAAATTGCAAACTTTCTTTTAGGCTGTTAGGCTTACTCTGTGATGTCGCAGATGATGTTTTGTAAGATTGTTTATTTGTTTGCCGAATATTATTTTCAGTATATATTTGTTTCATGCCTAGGATACCTATGGTACCTTTTGATATCAAGTACTCTGTTGTACAAATTATTACTTGTAATTAATGTGGTGTCTTCCTCTGTACTCCTTTTTCAGCCCTCGTATGTTTGAATACTAATTTGCATAGGCGCGACCCTCTCTTTATGTTGTTTTTTTTTCAATGTCTTATCTCCTGTTTTATAAGGGTTGGAGAAATTTTGAGCATTCTACAAAGGCTACAATACATACCAATAGCATTGTTGTATTAAAATAGCCTGTGCCAAATGCACTAGACCTTTTCAAAACAAAGTTTACCGAACACGATGACCTGTTAATCGTCCTTAACAGGTCATCACACGCAACTGTTGAGCGCAGTACTTACATGTATTCATCTTTGCGTAATGCGCATTACTGGTAAGCGCTTATAAAAATATGTGAGCGTTCTTATACATTGTATTTTGCTCCGAACGTTTCTGATGTTTATTTGAAAAAGGCCAATGGCGTGGAGTGAAAGTTGCGTACATTATGGACCTGTTTGGATTTGCCATCACAATACTTGGACTATTCATTTGTTATGGGTATATGCAAATGAAGTTCAGTAAACTGGCAAGAATTTTTCAGCTTTGTATAAGTCCTTACTGCCAGCTTTTCAATCAGTCCAAATTATATTATTTTCTGTGTGTGATTAGAGTGTTTCCTTCTGGGAGAGGTGTCCCTATATACTACAAAAGTTGTGCTCTGTGTCATAAACATCATGTAAAATAGGCGTTGGTAATCTCTTCAAAGTGACAATGATTAAATTTAATAAGTAGCATGTACTTCAACAGTGCTATTACACTGCTGGATTTATAAAGTCAATCAGAGGTACAAATTACCCATCCAAAATATGTATTAGTTTTATCAATTAGATCTTGTCTAAATGGCAGCTCAAGATTGGTGGTTTGCTTTTTGTCCCCGTCGAACCCGAACAAGCTTGATGGGGATTATGAAACAACCTCTATACGTATGTACATGTGTGTCTGCGTCTGTGTAAAATATTAAACCTTTTATTTTCAGTCCTTGTAAACAATTTAACCATCTGTTTTCAGTTGTGTAGACCTATACATCGATTAATTTAAAAGACTTGGAGGAAGTAGAACTTTGGACTCGCTCAACAAGTGGGGTCAAAGGTCATCTAGAGGTCATGTGGGGACACTCATAATTCCAAGTCCTGCTTTTTATGGATGATGATAACATAATATATCACCCTTCTTTTATTGTTAATAACTATTTTATAACTGAAAATAAACCATTTCTTTCGAATCTTACAAATGAAATATTTTGGCCAAAAGAATAAGAACCTCACTGTTTATGTCAACTGAAATAAAAAAAAAAACTGTCATCATGATTATCACCTAAACTTACAGGCTAGTATTCTGAAAGGGAGTCTAACTTTAGACCCAGGTTTAAACCAGGGTTAGTCCTACAGTAGTGGACCTTTTTTCCCTTTCAACATACTAGGAAAGTTAAAAATAACGGGTGAGGAAATTCCTCATGGATGGGCCGTTCAAGCCCATCCATGAGGAATTTTCTCACCTGTTAACGGCACACCTTCAGAGTATGTTGAAAGGAAAAAAGGTCCACTCATGCAGGACTAACCCTGGTTTAAACCTGGGTCTAAAGTTAGACTCCTGTTGAGAATACCAGCCACTAGCATGTATTTATCGGAACTGTGACATTATTGACTGCTAACCAGATGATATATGGTTGTTGTTGAAATTGAATCTCTGAGCACTACTTATTTGTCATTCCCACATATCTTTTGGCTTGTTTAATGTCAGTATATTAATGTAAAAGTACATTATCCATAGTTATATATTAAGTGTTTTTATATGCAAAGATCTAATCAATTTATGTTTCATAATGTATGATTTTCCTTTTTGTGTGTCAAAATAAACATGTACTACTACTATGTGTAACCCTTTATGTGTATACCCAGTTAGGATTCCTTCATACCTTGTCCAAAATTTTGCTATTACAGGCACCTTTGTTGGCAAAACTAATTAGGTAATAAAATACACTAAGGTTCTAGGTTATTCTTTGTATGTACTGAATTAACTACATTCACACATCACAAGTTTGCGTAATACACTGCTAACATTACACTGTACTGTAATCCTTGTAGCGAGGGAAGAATTGAGGAGTTTCCATAACCTGACCCATCTGACACACTTTTTTCTGACACACTTTTTTCTGACACACTTATGAATTCAGAAACCCTTCACAGAATGTGCTTTATTCCTTGAAGGGTTTCTGAATTCATAAGTGTGTCAGAAAAAAGTGTGTCAGATGGGTCAGGTTATGGAAACTCCCGAAGAATTGTGGACACCCTAAGATTATGACCAGTAATTAAGTCAAATAGTGCACTAACCTCATTTCGATACAATTGGTGGTTGAGGCTAGTGAAAGATGGACTTGTGTGGGTGTATTTCAAGTCACTGGGGACATGCTAGTGATTTATTGATTAGATACCGTCTGTCGCTTTTCGACAACGATAGAACTGACATGAAAAGTACTACACTCCTTATGATTGTCTAGTATATTATGGGCATAAAAAGTAGCCACTTTTCTTTGCTGAGACAATTACTTTGAATCTTGGATGGTCAAGTATAAAGTAATCTTAAACCTGTAGATGACATCCACAGTCATCAAATCGAAAGGTGTCCATCATTTTCCTTATGGAAAGCATCAGAACAGTATATTTACATAAATGTAATTTGCAACGATTTAAAATTTTGACTATGTAGTTCTCCAAACAAAAAAGGACATTTTTTTTATTCTTGATTAAAAAATTGACCCAATTGACCCCTGGAAGTTGTATCAACTTTAATATCAGATGAAACACCATGATTTTCTTATTGTCCTAATTATTGGCATCCTAATTCATTATTTTCAAAGATGGAGACAAAACCGTAAATTTTAATGGTTAACCATCAATATTAGCATAGTAGTGTATGCCAGACACTCCTATCAATCAAGTAGGAAACATGATATTCTTAAATCGGAACAAGAACCTCTAAGAGTGCTGTTGGTAGAGTTGAGTACTATGCGTTTTATTTACGGATCATTTTAAAATTATTTTGCTGGCCTCGTGTATTATACCTCGGCTTAAAAAATCCTCTTAAGGTTTGGAGTCAACTGAAAAAGGTTGTAGTAGTATTTAGCATCTTAAGAATACAAATTGTACCCGATGTACTCTTCCATAAATTCCCCTGTAATTATGTAAGTATTGTTAAAGCCAAGGTACTTACATCATCAGAGTAGACGACTATAAAGAAAACTGAACACAGAGTTTGGCATGCAATACACTGCTGTATATCTGAAGTGTCATTTTTTTCAATGCGTACATGGAAACAACAAAATCCGAATCAAATTGGTGTTGTGTACAATGTTAGAAGTATCTTGACACCATTATGACATTGTCTAACTTGACAACAAAAAATGCTTAAATTTTAAATACAAAAACTTTTCGAGAAAAATAGGGCATGAAAGTGTGTAGCAAACTTCAGACAAAAGTAACTTGTTACTTTTGTTCCCCAATATGAATAATTAATGTGTTTAATCAGTGACATGTTGTTTCGTTATAAAATACATCCTTTCTAATACTTGTTCTATTCCACAAAAAGGAGATTAATGGGCTTCAGCTTTTCAGGATCTTGGGCATAAGGATTGTACAAAACTAAGCCGTTAATAGTAAAATTGTATAATTACAAGGTGAGATACTTTGTATGATAAATTATGGTCAAATATTGTAATAAACTATAAATAATATTTTTTTCTGCTTCAATAGTAATTGTAGAATCTGTACTTCTCCCAAAAATCCGGAATGATGATAGAGGCCAGTACCGTTTTGGTGTCTTTTTCTGTCAAGATACATACCGCTTGGAAAAATATACTTCATTATACACTTTGCACCTACTTTGTATCATATGCTTTATTAATTAAAAAACAGAATGAAAGCGGTATTACATAGAGTTAGGTTCAAAGGGTATAATTAATTATGCCAAAGCAACTATTGTCTTGTTTTGTATCTAGCTCCATGTACACCATGTAATGTAAAAAGTTAAGATTTAAGCCAAACAAATATTTTAATAAAGACATGAATCTGTAAATCTTTTGTAGTTCCCACTTGATGCTTGAAAAATAAAAATGTAAGAAGTGCAACTTATCCCGCAAGTCAACAACATGAAATAATAGTCAGAGTTTTAAACTATCTCCCCATTAACATTCTCACATCCTTTGTAACTATTATGAGGCAAATCTTTCTGGTGTTTGTTTTGCAAACAATAAAAGTGGTTAAGAATCTGATTTTTATGCAAATTTTACATGGCGAGTTTAGTCCGGTAGTTTGTTAATTTATATTTATTGACAAATAGGTCGTAACCAAACTACAAATTGCAAATTTTTAATAAGTACTTACCTGAAGAAACGGCATCTTATAAGTACAAATGAAGTCGGACAGACCAGTATTTACTTTCTACAAGCTTTGGCTTTCAAAAATGGAACAGGCTTGCATGCTCTGCTTGCATGATCTTGTATTGCAGTAATGGGACTGCAATCTTGACCACTCCAATGGACAAGGTATAGTTTATAATGTGATTTTTGTTGAAATTATATTTTTTTTAAT
This sequence comes from Ophioderma brevispina, assembly GCA_023653785.1. Classification (NCBI taxonomy): domain Eukaryota; kingdom Metazoa; phylum Echinodermata; class Ophiuroidea; order Amphilepidida; family Ophiodermatidae; genus Ophioderma; species Ophioderma brevispina. The sequence goes on along the minus strand of JAMKCH010035181.1, from coordinate 44,715 downwards.
AAAAGGTCACAGCAAATGTCCATAGTGTACGTTTTTGTGTACTTAGTACAACAACACAGCTTTGATCCACCTTTCCCACCAATGATGTGGACACATGATTACCTCTGATTCACCTAATGCCATGCTTGGTTAGTGAAGACTTCACAACTTGATAAGTTTCCTTTAGGTCAAGGTTAGTAGTGAATAGACATCTAATGGTCATGTAACCCAAAGAGTTCTATATAGCTCTAGCGGTAAATGCGTTACGTCATCTATTTAGAAATTCATCGTCTCTCATGTTTTGCCGACCACAATGAAAACATAGAGTACCAACAATAGAAGCAATGGCTGCCTCCGCTTTTTCCACATACTGTGGGTGCCGCTTTGCATATACACTACTCGGTAGTGAATACACATTGATGTATGTGTTAGAGGTGGCCAGGTTGAATAATAGCACCCTGGATCATTGTGCTCAATACTCTTTTTTCCCATAATGCATGCGCGCTTAGGTAATATGTATTCTTGAGGCTGTTTTCTTTAAATCAAGACGCACTGACTTAGTCTTTCATTCGTTGTGTGGCCATGGGTAGACAACATTTACCACCCAATAGCACCCACATCCACCAACTGATATTTTGCCGGATTGTATGGATCGAATGACATTATGTGTGTATACAGCCACCCAAACTAATAATTATTCCGTGCAATATCAACATGTCAGCGCCCAGCATGGACGACGGTTTTTGAATGGGCTTCACCCCCTTGATGCAGACCCTCATGGGATAGGCTTAAGGTTCTTACAATTTCAACAGCCAATTCTCTTATAGGTTAGAAGACCCATTTGAAAATGTTTTTCATAAATTAGCAATCTGTTTGAAAAGGTTTGGCTTGAGTTTATTTTGAAATGTCAAATAACATATTTGAAAAGATCATCAAGTTTTCACAAATTTTGGAGGAAAACTTGTTGCAACAAACACCCAATCATTTTGCCCCTTAGAATAGATACTGGCACTGACATCAACAAGTGGACATCTATTCACCTCTTGGGTATTTATAATCTACAAAATCTTTCAACTGATAGTATTAATGAACATTCAAACATTGTATCACATTTATTCACTAAAAAATAAACAGCTACTATAACAAATAAAGGGCAAATAATGTGTGTGTTGCATTTATTGAGTGGTGTCATAACTATGAATGTGTAGGTAACTGTAGTAGATTCAACCCTTTGTGTCACCTCTAGTACTTTTCACGAAGGTATAGGCATTATTGAATGAGGGGCATGTGCAGTGGGTGCAAATGAAAATTCCATGCTAAATCTACTGAAACGTGTAGTCCGATAGAGAAAATTCAGTTCTATGATTAATGAAAGCATTCAAGTCAATGTAAACGCATCTATAGCTACATAACTCCCAAAACATTCTGACTAATCGTATTTGCTTCAATGGAATTTTAATGTAACCGGTCAGTTGAATGTTAGTGACTTTTGAGTGCCTGTGTTTTGGATACGAAGGAGCACAAAAGCCTATGCACTCTCTATATTGGTGTGATGATGGAGTTGTGTCGGAGAGTGTTGGATTTTAGGAGGAATGCCGGAGCAGTGGGCAGTGAGTGTGGTAGTTCCAATTTTTAAAGGGAAAGGGGATGCAATGAGTTGTGGCACATATAGGGAAGCTGTTGGAGTATGCAATATAAATTGTGGAGAGGGTGCTAGAGAATAGAATTTGGAAGATAGTGGAAGTGGATGAGATGCAATTTGGGTTTATGCTAGGGAAGGGAACGATAGATGCAGTGAGGAGGAGGTTGCAAGAGGAATATCGAGCTAAAGGGAAGAAGTTGTATATGTGTTTTGTAGACTTGGAGAAGACATTGGATAGAGTACCAAGGAAAGTGATGGAGTGGGCGATGAGGAAAAGAGGGATACCAGAAGCAATGGTTAGAGCAGTGATGAGTGTATGAAGGAGCAAAGACAAAGAGTTATAGTGGGGTCTGAGGAGTTGGAGGTGAAGGTGGGTGTGCATCAAGGTTTTGTACTTTTGCCATTGATATTTGCAATTGTGATTGATGTAGTCACAGAGAGTGCAACAGAAGGTTTGATGAGTGAGATGTATGCTGATGACTCAGTTTTAATGTGTGAGACGATGGAGGAACTGAGGGAGAAGTTTTGGAAATGGAAGGTGGCTTTGAGACTAAGGGAAGACAAAAGTGCTGGTGAGTGGGGTGGAGAGGGAGGTGGTAGTAAGGTAGACCCATGTGGCGTGTGTGGGAAGAGGGTAAAAGCAAATTTGTTGATATGTGCGAAATGGATCCATGGGAGATGCACAAAGAAAGAGTGGCCCCAAGTTTGGCAAGAGATTTTATGTGTGGAAGATGTGAGAAGGGTGCTGGAGGGATGGTGGAACAGGAGGAAAAAGTTGTGTGATGAGGTGGAATCAGTTGGGAGTTCATGTACCTGGGGACAGGGATAGTTGGGTGGTGGATGCGAGGTGGTTGTGACAGCGAGAGTGAGGTATGGGTGGGTGAAGTTTAGGGAATGTGGGGAGTTGCAAGGGAAAACATATCCTTTGAAGATGAAAGGTATGGTTCGAGCCCTGCTGCGGTCAATGTGTTGTGCACTTGGGCAAGGCACTTTACCTCGCTTGCTTTGTCAACCCAAGCGATATTCGGGTAGCTGTTCGGGGGAATATTACAATCTAAGTGCAGATAGGATTGTGCGCTTGGCCGGCTGCCGACCTAGGTGAAGCGAAATGATTGTGACGATTTCCTGATGGCAGTGTAATAATAATAGGCAACAGCGCTGTGATCTTGATGAAATGGTGCTTTATAAAAGCCAATTTATTAGTATTATTATTATTATTATGGTGTATAAGAGTTGTGTGAGAGCAGTAATGCTGTATGGGAGTGAGTCATGGTGTGAGTCGTGGTGTCTGAGTGAAAATGAGATGGGGATTTTGCGGAGGACAGAGAGAGCAATGTTGAGGGCAGTGTTGAGAGCGATTATGTGGTGTTAAGTTGGTGGATAGCATGAAGCCTGTGATGCCGATGTTGGTTTTGGAGACGTGTTGGACCGGTTGGAGAAGGCAAGTAGTGTATGTTGGTATGGGCACATGGGGGGGGGGACAACCAAAGAAGACTTGGAAGAAGACAAGTTGGGCAGTACAGTAGAAGGGTTTGGTTTTGTGATGGAGGAGTCTTGAATCGGGCAAAGTGGGGCAAGGGGTAGTAAGGGCTGTGCTAGGGAGTGTGGGTGAATCCTGCACCCTCGTTCACGGGGACAACAAAACGGATTTAAACTTTGGATTTACTACTGCTATGAATCAAGTGAATCAGACCACATCGATTTGAAGGAGTATATTCCGCCTCCTCTCCCAATAAATCAAAGTAGTCCAAAACTTTTCCTCTGGTGACCGATACATAGTTGTACCATTTGTTGCTGTTATCCAAATCAATGTTGAACTTGGGAGTACGGTGTTACCGTTCAAGTTTGCGGTTTGCATTCGGTGGTCTCAGTTAACACTACATTCCGAAGACGGATTTTTAAACCCTCCCGCTAGCGCTAGGGTTATAGTGATTATGGGCGAGTACTGTGGTCTGATGTTGTGTGTTTTTTTTTAGATCAGGGGCTACATTTCTTATCTTATGGTGATGACATTTTGGTAGTGGGTAGGGGTATATTTGAGTCCAAGACCTATAGAGAGATCTCCCAAATTCATGGTGTAATTTGGCTGTTTTGAGCCTTTTTATAGGCGTAACACACTCAAAATCCAGGAATTGGTTGAGAGTCATCAGCCATTGCAGCATGTATTTCTATGGTGGTAGTGAAGGCATGGCAATTGAGGCAAAGGATTTATGCCATGTCCAACCTCAATCATTGATCCTCTGTTTTCTGGATGACCTCCAACTGAAAGGCTTGGTCCCACTAGCTGGTAACCCGATGTAAATTGACCTCTTAGGTTGGCAGTGTAAATTCCATGGTTATCTGGCTAGATTGACGTTATGTTAGAACTTCATATCAGCTCTCTCCAATTCACAGTTGGAGTTCCCCTTGATTTGACATTGGGTAGCTTGTAGTAAATAACTGATCAATAATTTTGGTTTTCAATTGACCATACTTGGTTTCATCTGATCTTCTAGGACTCTTAGTAGGATGGGTGTCTGGGGCAGAGAGATAGGGTTTGGCAAGGGGAGATGTGGGTGTTTGGGAAGGGAGAATATTGGAGTTGGTAGTGGGAAGATAGGGGTGGAAGGGGTTGTGGGGTTGGACAGGGGGAGATAGGGTTTGGGGACGGGTGAATATGATTGGGTTTTGTAAAGGGGGGAAATTGGGTTTGAGAACGGGGAAAATGGGGTTGAGAAGGGAAAGCATGGGTTTGGAAGGGTGTAAAGGATTGGTTTGAGAAAGGGAAGATGGGGATTTGGGAAAGGGGAAGATGGGTTTGAGAATGGGGAAGATGGGGTGGGAAGAGGGAAGATGGGGATTTGGTAAAGTGGGAAATGGGGGTGGGGAAGATGGGGTCCATTTTAGAATGGGTGGAGATTTCAGTTTGGAAAGGGGAGTGATGGAGTGTTGGGAAGAGGGGTTAGGAAGGGGAAGATAGGAGGTTGGGAAGGGTAAAGATGGAATGTTTGGAAGGGTAAGAGGGAATTTGAGAAAGGGAAATGGGATTTTGAAAGGGATAAAATGCATGACTAAAAATCCGATTTTCGTCTAATAGGTTGATTTGGTTCTTATAAAGTGTCAGGGTTATTAGATACCTATCTAAAGACATGGTAGAACAAGCTGAGGTGCATACAGTTTTTATTGTTACTTGGTGGTTCCATCATGTCACTGTCACATACGGTATTTTTTGCGAGGTTGTATCTTTTAATCATTTGGTGAGTTGGATAATTGCTAAAATTTCCTTTTGCAATATAGTTGCTTATTATTAATGTAATACCAGCAATTTAAAGGAACTATCAATGATTTTGCTAATCAAAAGTCGAAAAATCATAAAAAATCCAGTTTTTGCATGTTTAACAAGTATAGGTATCCTAACTTGGCTGTAGTTTTATTATATCACGTAAGCCTGTGAACGACCATAAATCACCCGCACTATGACCTAGGAAAATCACATTTCCCTGGCACAGTTCAGTGCGTTTCATTCGCCAAAGTAATTTAGAAAATAACCCCTGGGTTTTGGGTATGATATGATCCCCAGATCACACAAGGTCAGTTCATGTCATGTATCTACAAGTACCATTCCAACTGAACTGTGTCTTTGGGGATGATCGTATTGTAATTCATAGTGTAGGTTGTACCCTGGCGGCCTAAGAGTGCATTTAGTGATTTTAGCTAATGGTTCAATAGATATCCTCGATAAAAGCTTTTGTCTGAAATTTCAGCTGAATCTGATGTTTCCTTTTGATGCTATGAGTAAATTTTTGTATCATTGTGCTCCACAGGCCACTGTATTGAAATATATGTTTATAGGTAAATTTCTTAGAGTGGATCAAATCTACATGTAAGATTAGCTACACATATTAAAAATCTTTACTTTTTAAGCCAGGTTGCCCATCATGGAGGTGACGCGCAGGTAAGACTGTTAAGATCCCCGTTGTCAGCATCGCTGTCACCCAAAGACCCCCTTATATTTTGAAAATGTCACCCAAAGACCCCATATTTTTTAAAATTTTACCAAACTGTCACCCAAAACCCCCTATTTTTAGGAGAATTTCGATCATTTTGGATGGTTTTTTTTGGCAAAATTTTCTAAAAAGACCCCATTTTGGTGGACGAAAAGTAGGGCACTCATTGAGAATGTGACCTGCAGTCTTTGATGGAGAGTCACATTGGCAGGCTGGAGATGGTCGCAGCCCCCATCGGCGCATTTTTGCTGTTGAAACGACCGACTCCTGTACGTGCGAATCCTGTTCAAGGTAACCCATTCCTTACGTAGGAGATTGCTACCTGGTGGGAGTTCTGTCATAAGTATGATAGTGAATTGGTCTGGTCTGGGGTGTCTAGCCAGTCAGTGTTGTGTTCCATATAGATGTTGAATGGGGAGCTAACGAGTTTAGCAGCGTGTCGACAGAAAGGTCGACGAGAGCACAGTTTCTGTCTGCCGAGCTGGTATAATTCTTTGAGAGTGTTATGCAGCAGGTCCTTGTTGTCCAACAGAGCCTTATTCACCAGTTTATGTGTGTGATGTGCACTCCGAAGCACTGCAGTAATGCCTGAAAGCACTGGTAGAAACTCAGAATTGTTCTCTCTTGAATGGTTTCGTTGAGTACTCTGTACAGCTTCTTTGCGTGAGAGCTATTGTAGCAGGTCCTTGTTGTCCAATAGAGCCACTGGGGCCGGGCACTGGGGCGGCGTATTCAGCAGCGCCGTAGACCAGCTTGAGTCTCCAGGTCTTGAGATATGCTGCAAGTAGGGCCATTTTTGCATTAAGTGTACTTTCTACTTCAGTCCAGCTTCTGTCCGAAAGAAGAAGGGCAAGATCGTCGGCGTAGCCATATCGTCTAGATGTTGTTTGAGGTAAATATTGTCTAGATGTTGTTCGAGGTAAATCGCTGATAATACAAGTTGAACAGCACTGGAGCCAGTACTGATCCTTGTGGGACTCCGTTCCTCAGACGACGCAGTGGACTGCTCTTCCCATCACTGGTCTTAAGAATAAAGCTACGGTTTGCATGAATTGTACAAGGTGACGATCCGGGATGGTCCGGAGAAGCTTGAGTGTCAAGCCCTGGTGTCATACGGTGTCATATGCTGCAGTAAGGCCCACCAAGATGACGCCTGCCTTACGACGCTTTTCAAACAATATCATTTGTGAGTTTTACAATCTGATAGACAGTGCACCGGCCACGGTGAAATCGTGCATCTTCCACCGCAGACCGCCGTAGTTTAGCGAATCAAGCCAGGAGGAACCTCGCGAGGGAACTCTCAAGCACCGAGACTTCAGGGGAATCTGCAAACTCAACAAGATTCGTCAACTGCGGGAGCCGTTCGCCCTGATACCAGAGGAGCCTACGGATCTCACAACTCCCTCCAACCAGAAACCTCTCCGATTCCTGAGCCCTACAGTGGCGGCCCTTTTTAATGCAGTGATGCTAGAGAGGGGCATCCCGAGCCAGTGGCCTGACTCTTCACTGGAAGTTGACGAGTTAGGAGAAGAGAGCTACAGGAGCAACAAGCCAGAGAAGCCGCATCCATACATACCGCTCCTCTCTCATTTCAGGAGGTTCTGCGGCACGCTAACCGATAAGAACCAGTCGGGTTCTCGCCATTAACAGTGGGTGGAGCGTACTTTGCAGGCACCTCCGGACATTGAGAAGTACTTCGGTCCGACTCCAGTCCCAGAGGAGGTCCCCTAATGCTGTACGAAGCAGGGATATGGGCTAACCCAGATCGACCCCCTCCTGCGGAGGTAGAAGGCGGATCGGGTAACACCTCCCGCAAGGAACGCCCTCACCGGGTGGCACCTTGGAACCAGAAGAGGGACGCCGAGTTGTGCGGCCTCGAGCCCCTAGCCAGGGATGGTATGCGACTGGCTTACGCTTCTGTCCTCATCTTCGCCAATCTGATGAATGGATGCCTAGACCCCGCCAAGTCACCGATGAGTGCGGAAAACAGACAACGCTGGCTCTACACACTCCGAGACCTCATGTTCTGCACGAGAAAGCACCTGTGCAGGCTGGCTCACCAGTTGGCTTATTTGCGGAAAGTGAACGCAACGAATGCCCTCAACCTCCTGAACCCGTGACAGTTCTTAGAGATGCCGATCGGGCCTGACCTCTTCGGAGGGGAGCTCAAGCTCCTACGCGAGGAGGACATCACTAACAAGAAAGCCAAGGCAGTCTGGGAATGTCAGAAAGAGAAGAACAAGGCGCCGGCCAGCCAGTGGGCCCCTCAACATCAGCAGCGGCAGCAACATCGGCAACAACCGCAGCGTGACCAGAATAATCAACCGTCCAAGAGTCAGCCCTCCCAGAAGGGAAGTAGTTAAGTCAAAATCCTCAATTCCGTGACTAATCTTTGGCAAGTAAGGTTTGACGATTGATTTGACTTCAAAGGACATTTTAGAAGGTTTTTAGCCCACATGTCCCTCTGAAAAATGTCGGCAATTTCCACAGGAGGGGGGTAAAGTTTCTACAGGGGTAAATTTTAAATAATGGTCCAAATAACGTTTAGTATAGCTCAAATTGTTCGTGTGGTAACAAGGAGTAAAAAAGTCTATGGCGACCTGTCTGTAAAATGCATCGTTATGGAGATATACAGCAAAATATGCTAAAGGTTAAATGTTTATTCAGCAAAGGTCAAGGTCTTATACTGGTTTGATTGAGTTTAAAAGTATCTTTAAAATTGATAAAATTACATTTAATTAAATTATGTAGGGTATACCTACACTTGTAGCATCTGGAATTTTGTCCCCCATTGAAGTGTGTGGGGAAAGTGCCCCCTCCCCGTAACCACGAGAAGATGCCATGAGGGCAAATTCCATCGGGGAAGTAAGGACAATCGGAAAATCGAGATCATCGTGGAGTGGCACCTCAACCCAAAGTTGCAGAGCAGTCTCAACAGGCTGGAACTCACCCTCCCGTGACCTGTTTGCAGACCGCTTCAACGCCCAGCTCCCGACTTACTGCTCGTGGACCACGGGGATTTAGCGGCCCTCACCAAGCGACGCCATGACCATGGAGTGGAGGGAGTCACAGTGTACACCTTCACCATAGCCATGATTCCCACGAGGTTCTTCAAGCTTGCCAGGACGGACCAACTGCCAGAGTGATGATCAGGGCCGTCGCTAGACATTTTGTCAGGGGGGTGTAAACTGAAGAAATGTTATTGCCGCGTAAGAGTTCCTTGGAAGCGTAGTGAGCAGATAAAACAATGCAAAACTAACGGCATGCGGGTCGGGCCCCACTAAGGGCCATTTAAAAACTTTCCTAAGGAAGATGCCCTTAGAGACAATTTTCTTGTTGATCGGTTCCAACCAAGTCTGCACACGCAAGTGCCTTAACACAGGCGCAAACCGAAAGCCATGAACGGTGGGTGGAGGTCCAAGGGCCCGATTTTAGGCCCTAGGGGTGCAGAGGCAGAGCAGACGGGGGTCCAGGGGCGGCGGAAAGCCCGGAGCTCTTGGATTTTAGCTATTACAGAACGGAAGATGGCCACTTTTTGAGGGGTTGAATTGTAATCAGTCCAAAGAAAAGACCGGTTCTAACTTTGCTCACTGAAATGAAAACGGCAGTATATAAGCTAAGCTTGTGTAGGACCAGAGGAATTCTCCACAGATAGCGAGCGTCAATGTCTTTAACGGTGGGGTGTAGGAGCAGAGACCCTGCCGGGGGGTCCAGGGGGGCGAACCCCCGGAAGCTCTTGATTTGAGCGCAATTCAGACCTTCAAGATTGAACTTTTTTGAGGGAGAAAATAGTAATCAATTCAAAGAAAAAAGACATGGTTTCACTTTGGCTCACTGAGACGGGAGTAATAAGCTTGTACTGACGAGCGCCAATGTCTTTAACGGGGGGTGCGGAGCGAGCCTGCCGGGGTCCAGGAGGCGGAGCCCCCCGGAAGCTCTTGGATTCCAGCTTGGATTTAGATATTAAGGAAATTTATGAGTCTATCAGTCTATGAGAATATAAACAAGCCTGATATATCTAGTCTATAGTAGGATAGCATAATGAGAATATAAACAGGCTGATATATGCGCGATGATAGTTGTGCTGATATGATGAAGGTATATGTGATAGACTTCATTCAATTATCAGCAATAACAAAGATTACAAAAAAAATGAATATTATATACAAAAACGCAGTGTAAAATATAGTAACAAATTAAATAATACATTTGTTGACTTTTATGCTGGAAAAAATGAAAGAATTGGTGAAGAAATGAGGTTAGATATGAAAAGATTTTCGCGGCTGAGCCACTTTTACCCCTCCATGGGATTTACACAGTGTGTAAACTAAGAATCATTTCTTAAAGGTAACGATCTCTTGATAGCAAAACTCAGAAGGCTTTTTTAAAAGGGTATCAAGGTGGATTTGAACATCCTCCGATCAGAAAGAAGCTGAGAGCTGATGCAGATCCAGAGAAGGTACAATCAGTACTTTCTTTGATCTTGCTGATGCTTGCTTTTGGCTCAGGCGAGCACAATTTGATTGGCCTATACCATTCCGTCGTTAACGGCAGATTTCCCACGTGGTGGCGATTACATTGACAAAAACCTGTATCCCACGTTTAGAGGGTGCGCGCGTCGTTACTGACAAACTAAAAACTTGGTCCTTCTGAGCCATTTTATTTTAAAAGAGGTGTTTTTCCAGGGGGATCCACTGAGCCCGATCATCTGTCTCATGGCTTTTTGTTTAATCCAATTATCCAGCACCTAACGCTATTAAAGAAGAAATTTGGTTAATTCTCTTAATGGTACAAAAACTAGAAACACTTCCATCGCTGATGACTTTTGTTTTAAGTTAACACCAATAAACGGAAGCACCAGAAGCTGCATGAATGAAATCCTGGATATTACGCAATCCATGAATGAACTTGCATCTAACACCTGTGTGAAATGCAAAACTATATGCTATAAGCAAGTTGCGTTAACCCTTAGCGAAGTCCCAATTCAAATCTGGGTCGGATATTCTTGAAGACCGGTCAAAGGATTGCGCCAGAGAAAATTTCTTGGCTGCAGATTAGTTTCAGAGGTAAAACTAAGGATTCTTACGATCTTATCTCTAGTAAGCTCTATGAAGCAGATAAAACATAGTCAAGATGCTGCTTGCTGATAAGAGATGACGGGATAACTAAGTGACGCCAATTATAGTGATTCCTTTCTCTGCGCTATCTCATGACTGTTCACGAGCTAACCGATTCCCAGCTTTTGAGTTACTGATCCACCTGAGACAAATACCATCAAAGGTTCTTAGGCTTTCTGCCATGGTCCGAACCTGACCTGCGATATCATCCAAGCCTAATGGCCTTGCAATACCCAGGGTTTCAGATGTGTATGTTGAATCCCAGACACTGCATTTGCTAGGTGCATGATTGAAGGAAAGCAGAGATGAAGATGTTCTGCATGCTTGCGGTCCAAATATGATCGTGAGAGCGACAGTGAAAGTAAAAATTGAAAAAAAAAGGCATGGTGTCGTTTCAATGGAGGGAAAGAAAAATTTTGAATATTGACCAAGAGGCCACGATTCAACGACGGTGGGAGAAGGTTAAGCAAAAAAAATTAAGAATCTTTGTTTTTCTCAACGTTCTTGAATTTTGCTAGAATTTATACAATCCTTGATTGTTAAAGCGGTAATTTTCTCAGCTTATTGAGTCGGAAAGTAGCGACTTCGACCCGCTAACTTGGCGTCCATTCATGTTGACCTTCCAAGGGGGGTCCTTAGCTTTGCTGTTAGGTCAGCTTATAGGACCCTCCCAACGTTCCATTAATTTTAAATATCTTTGGGGTAAGCGACCAACACGACTTGTAAACTGTGTCAAACAACGAGACTCTCCAACACATTCTCAATATATCTCCGACAGCTCTTAACAAGGACGTTTTCACCTGGCGCACAACTCAATTTCTGTCACAATCCTGCGCAAGCTTACGAGTAATTTCCGCAAAATGCCATCCCTGGATTAAATCTATGCTGATATTTCCTGGCTGGGTTATTGGGGGAGGTACTATTCCACCTAATATTCTCACCACAAGCCACGTCCCGATCTTGTGATGTGGACGAGGTTGGAAGCGCATTTTCCGTCATGAGTTAACTATTCCGTTTGAATGACTTTAATGATGCTCATCTAGGAAAATGGAACATATATAGCTCCCCTAGCTGATTTTAATCTAGCGGCGACAACTAAACTTGTGTTTTGTCGAGATTGGTTTCTAGGGGCTCAGTACCAAAGACAACAGACCAGATTGAAAACCATTTTTTACTTGTATATGCTAAGCGCCCAAAGTCTTTTTTTAAGATATTCAAGAACGCTTGCTTTGCAGTATGCTTTGTGGAACTGCAGACACGAGCCCCAGTGGGTGAATGCCAATATATCAAAATCTAGTAGGCGGACTCTGGTAGTCATTGCCTATCTTTTACCTCTCTCATTTTCTCCGGCTGCAGCCTCACAACCAATTTATCTTTTTAACGTGTATATATCGCTTATTCTATCTTATAATGGTGCTTTGTCTTTGTTCGTGTTGGAGGTAGCACCCTGCTTGTAGTTGGGATTACCCAACTCGTGTCCCTGGTTTTTTATGTACCTACTTTGTTTCTATGAATAATTGATTGAATAAAAATGTTTTTTGTTTGTTAATGAATTCCTTATACTTACGTGAATCCTTATGATTTTCATATTTCTAATGTCAGAGTATTTTTTGGAATATTTAAATTTTGGCAAATTGTTTTTGCCTTGCCTAACTAGTGGTAATTATATGTATCTATGCTTTAATTATGTAATTGTACGTGTTTTAGATATTTACACCCTTGGATAATAGTGTATGTTTTCATATTAATTTTAATTTAGATGTAGCATACATAATTGTATTATGTAACAAGTTTTAACATGTATTTTATCTTTTAAAGTTAAATTTGTCTTTATGAATTTAACTGCATTACTTGAATTTTTTATTGTATGTTGTTTGATTGGAATTTTATATTTCTGAGAGGGCCCTTGTTGAAGCGTTCTTTGTTTCACTGAACTTGGCTACCTCTATAAATATTCGTAATAAACAATAAATAAATAAAAAGGTTTAAGGAATAGGCCTATTTTAGTTGTATTTTGTATTCTGATGAATGAAAATCATTATAAGAAATGGCATTACCGTCTCATTATTGCAGAATAATGTGCAGTACACTGACCAATCATAATGCTGCCTTTTAAATAATGGGTAGGAGAGGTAAGTAACTCCGGTGACGGTGCTACCTTCACAGATTATGTTTGTTTCGCCAAAATGAGCAGAAGGAGTGAAATAATATGGAATGACTTAACGAAAATTTTAACGTTTGGCACGCGTATGAAGTTTACCGGGGTGGTAACTCCTCCCCTTTGGTAATACGAGGGTATAATGTCAACGATGTCCCCCTAAAATTGATAATTTGGTTTATTGTACAACTGTTAAAACTACAAAACTTGGATAGTTCTTTTCACGACGCACAGACCGTAGGTTTCAATTATACAGTACCCTAATTAAACACAAAAATTACAAGTGAAATAACCAACCAACCCTCATGAGAAAGGTAATTCACGGATTGCCCGTAATCTTGACAACCAGATTATCGATTTTTGCAACAATTAGCAATTTTTGTCCCAGCGAATACGTATTCTTTCGCAATTTATATGTGTGCTTTTGAGATTTGGACACCAATCGAACGAATACGTATTCGATTGTTGGTGAAACCCGTTTTATACAATGGGTGTTATTTCGACTGCCGCTATTTTTTGGTTAGAGTGTTAAGTTCACTTTATTTTTGGGTACATTAAAGGGTGGAGTACATAAATGCAACCAGAATCATCTATTAACTCAGTTTGACCACAAAATCAGCTTCGACACTATTCGTGGCCACGGCCGATATAGTTGTCAAAAACACCATTATTCTAAAAAAATCATACTTTTCATATTGTTCCTCACAATGATGTTTTGGACGAAAATGCCCAATATCTTCAGTCCAAGCTTGACCTGTGTAATCATACCTAAACTGAACGGTATTGCAAGTATTTAACGCTAAAATTATGGCATAAAACATAATGTTTTGATGCGTAGCTATAGTTTAACTGTTTATTCATGTTTTGAATCATGAATTTGAGAAAAATGCACATTTCCCTCAATATCGCCTACTTATGTATATTGTAAACTTTAGACAGGTTATTGTGAGCTTCTGGGAGCCAATATATAGTTGTAAAACCTACTTACAAAGGTGGGACATGTTATATAGATGTCAAAAATACCAATATCTCAAAAATCATTTTTTTTGCCCCAAAATGTATATTTTTGACTAAAATGACCCCAAAACCAATATCTAAAAATTCATATTTACCCCAAAATGCATGTTTTTGACTAAAATGACCCAAAAATCACCTTCGGCCCATATTGGCTTTTCCACATCATACCTAATCTGAATGCCAGTGGTAGCTCAAGTATTTTCAGTTCAATTTAGAGCATAAAACATGGACGTTTTGAATGCTAAGCTAAAGTTTAACTGTTATTCAGGTTTTAGAATCATGAATTTGAGAAAAATGCACATTTTCACTCAATATCGCCTATACTTACTGTATATTTTGGGGCATGTTATATAGATGTCAAAAATACCAATATCCCAAAAATAATTTATTTTGCCCCAAAATGTATATTTTTGACTAAAATGACAACAAAAAAAAAACCTTCGTACCACATTGGCAATTCCACATCATGCCTAATCTGAAAGTAGACATAATTGTAAAAATCCGAATAATGTTGGATATTGGAATTAAACAGTGGATTTTCGGACTCAGTAGGCTCAGATCAACGTAGAAAATCGATTCCGACATTGATATCTGGTCAATAACGAATGTGTAAATTTGGATTTCCAAAATTCCAACTTTGGAATTCCAATATCCAACATTATTCGGATTTTTAAAAAGTAGATTTTCGGACTCAGTAGACTCAGATCAACGTAGAAAATCGATTCCGACATTGATATCTGGTCAATAACGAATGTGTAATCTGAATATCGTGCCAGGATCACCAGTTGAATGTGTAAAGTGAATGTCGTGCTGGGATCACCAGTTGAATGTGTAATGTGTAATCTGGTGCCAGGATCACCGCGCTTATATAGTAGTAGTAACAAGTTGACTTCTTCAGGACACCGACAGTCATGTTTCACTCGAATGGAAGAAATTTTAATATTATATGAAGAGCATATCAACCTCTACGAGGGCATTAAAATGACCACGATTTAAAATATGGTAAGGGCTTTAGAAATTAATATTGCATCTTATTGGCAATACGTGCTGGTCATTGACTTTGTATGGCATTCACATCCTTGAAGTAAAAATAAGGACCCATTTCTTTCTCAGGGGTGGCGTGAAAATATATTTTTATGAGGATATAGAATTCCAATTCATTGTTTAGGTAGACATATTTTTTTTTCATAAACATTTTAGCCGCAAACCTGGCAAAAATCACATGTTTCTAGCATTTTGGCTATAACCAAAATATTTCCTATTTGCTGCATTTCTTGAGCACACATATGACGTCATGTAGAAATCACAAGTGGAATGTTGGTATTTATATCGGCATTTCTGGATAGAGGAGACCAAAAGCTAGACATGAGTATAAACTACCAAACACAAAATCATACGACCCTTATTATACAATATTTCAAAGGGGGACTGGGGTAGGGACAGTGTAAAAATGATCGCCCCATAATCACTAATTTTTCAGGGGGCAAGATTCCCCACGGGGCAGATGATAAGCTCATAGTCAGGTTCCTTATGTAATTTTGTTGGCTTTTTATGGAGATTAGGAAAACTATACATTTTCTGAAAGCTTATGGATCACCAAATGAGAAAATCAATGTTGGCATTTTTTTAAATTCCCCTATGGCGGCCATTTTAGAATTCAAAATGGCGGCCAATTTTTTCTCATATCTCGGTCTCTGAGACTAGTAGAATCATGATTCTTGTGTCTATACCCATGTTTTAAGGGTCAAGGAATCCAATAAGATCATTGATAACAACATCAGATCATTTGGATTTGGCGGCCATATTAAATTTCAAAATGGCCGCCAAATAAAGTCGCTTTTGCCCATATCCCATTTATGAGACTGGTAGAGGCACGATTCCAGTGTTTATATCCATGTTTCCATGGTCTAGGAGTTCAATAAGTATTTTGATAGCAACATTGGAACACTTGGTCATGGCAGCCATCTTAAATTTCAAAATGGCCGCTAGAGCAGTGTAGTATTGACAGACATTTTGCCTGCAAAAATGTAATAAATGTACAAATTGAAGTCTTGCAATATATGTCTGTTACCTGTCATGCCTGTAGAAACTATTATCTGGTAATTTCGTTTTTCCAACAAGCTCAAAAGTTAAGATGGTGGCCAATATGGCCACCTTTACAAATCTTTTAAGTTACTAATATCTGTATTATGTTTAGTTACATTATCCAGAAAGTATAATAAAATTGTAATTATAATCTGAGCTATAGGTCTTTGACATTTAAAAAGTCCAATCTGACAATTTGGCTTCGTTTGCATGCTCCCATTTCAAGGTGGGCGGCGGGAGGGGGGGGGGTCATATTGCCATCGTCAAAGATTTGTTTAAACCTCTTAATTGCCATACCTGTTGCATATTTGGTTATATCATCAAAATTGTGTTATACAATACAAACATCATTGATATAGTGCCTTATCAATTAAGGTAAAAAGCATTTAATTTCTGTTTGGCCCAAACATGATAATATGACCTGGAGATGGGCAAAGAGTTCCATAGGCTAGGGGCTGCATTGCTTATAAAGCCCTGTCACCCACTGACCTCTTTTGTACGAGGAACAGTGAGGAGCGTCTTGTTATCGCAAGACAACAAGACTGGCCTGCCAGGAATATAAAAAGTGAGGTATTCAGACATGTATGATAGCAATTGCCAAGAATGATTTACCCTTGAGGGAAGATGCATAAGCTTAAAGACAACATGTGCTCACTGATCAGTAGCCAATGAGCTCTTTGAGGGATGGAGTAGTTGGTGTTTCTGTCCTATAGTATTAGGACTATCGGAGCTGAAAAGTTTGTAACAGAGCCTATTGTCGATTTTGTTGCACCCCCCTGCAGACACAGGTTTTTTGGTACCATTTTTTTTTTTTTTTAAATGTTTTAGAAATGGTGTTTTTTGCTTTTTTTGATAAAAAAGTGTCCCAAAGTGGTGGAAAAAGCATCTTGCTTTTTTGAACATTACATAGTCAATTTCCAAACTACTCAGAAATATGAATTTGTGTGCAAATGTAAAGACTCAAATTGGTGCTATCAAACAAATATGTACAGCCAAATATGTTCATAGTCTCTTAATTTTCTTAATTCTTGACCAAACAAATAGGTCAATTTTTGGTCCAAATAAAGCTCATTTTTTGCAGTTTGTAGGCATAATTTGTCATCATGTTTATTGAGTATTTATAATTTCGCAACATTCTAAATGCTTGACATAAATTTTATGAACGTCATATTGAAATGCTCTGTAACACACAGTAATATTGGATATCCGCTCTGTGCCTGGGGGGACACAAAAAATGTTCCAAAAGTAGTGTTAAAAACTTTGTTTATCCATTTCAGAGAATTTTTCAAAGGAAAATACCACCAGTAAATCATTTTTTGAGCATTATTTAAAACAAGTATTTCTCCACATAGAGACTTGTGATTCTTGAGTGTCAACATGAAACGCAAATTACAAGGATTTAAACCAATATGTGCCCAAAACATGTGCCAAATTTTAATATATTTTGGTGTTTTTTTGGCCAAAAAGGTCACTTTGCCAAAAAAAACCATTTTTTGACATTTTTAGGGGAAAATTTTGCATTATTATTGTATTTCTAATGTCGCACCTTCATATTATTAACACGAGTTATTTTGAAGTGATATTAAAGCTCTGACACCGTAGATTTTTGTAATCCGCTTGCGTCAATAAGGCAACCGAAAGTATGTCCAGAAAGTATTGTAAAATAACTTTTTAGCCATTTAATGATTTTTTTTTCAAAGTTAATTTTTTTGAGAAAAATCAATTTTTGAGCATAAACACAATTATTTCTCGACAATAGAGACTTGAATTCTGGTATTAAATGAAAGCAAATTAAATGCCAAAACCAAATGTGTGTTAAATCATGTGCCAGATTTATCTTAAAGTTGCGGTGGTGTGTTTTGGCCAATAAAATGCCAAAATTTTGCCCCCAAAAACCATTTTTTTTGACTTTTAAGGGAAATGTTGTTTATGAGATTGTATTTCTAATGTTGCACATTAAAATGTTAACACAGATTTGTTTTGATGTTATATTAAAGCTCTGGCACAGAACTTGGAATCGTTTGCGCTGGGCACAAAAAGATGTCCAAAAGTAGTAGTGCTAAAATAAACTTTTTTGCCATTTAATGGATTTTTTCAAAGAAAATACCAAAAATCTATTTTTGAGATAAAAACAAGCATTTATCAACATAGAAAACAACATTCTGGTGTCTCAAATGAAAGGGTCAAATTACATGACTAAACCAAATGTATGCTAAGCATGTGCTGATTTTCTTGAACTTTTGGTGTTTGGGCCCTAAATATCAAAATTGATGCCACAAAGCCTATTTTTTGACATTTTTAGGGAAAATTTTTACAGTGATTATGTTATGATAATTTCGCACATTCGCACAACTGACATAGATTTGATGACTTCATACACAGAGGAAACGTTGTTCAAAAGTTTAAAAAGTGGTTTTATGGGTGAACTGAACAACTGTTTTTCACTTCACCGTTATTGTAAACAACTTGTTTTAAACTTAAAAAACTGTTTTTAAAAGTGCTTTTCAAGGACGACAATGGGAAAATACCGGACTTTCACCTGATATCAAAATTGATACTAATTCCGGGTAATTCAGGGAGGGTCCCAAAGACGATCGGCAGAACAAAGCACATTAAATTTTAAAACAACCTGTTTTTGCAGGTATTGAAAGCCCTGATGCAGTAAATGTTGGAATACACTTGGCATGGGCACAGAAACTGGGTACAAAGTAGTGTAAAAAAAAACTCTTTTTACCATTTCATGATTTTTTAAAGAAAAAAATACCCCAAAATCATTTAGAGCCATAAAACAAGCATTCATAAATAAACACATTGACTCCGGTGTCAAATGAAGCCACGACGCCATTTGCTAAACAAAATTAAAGCTCACATGTGCCGATTCTCCTTAGCTTATGTTTTGGCCAATTTGTTTCCAAAATGTCAATTTGTGATATTCTTAGGAAACAAGATTTATTATTGTATTTCGAATTTGGTGCATTCAAATGCCGACACGATTTTGATATTATATTAAAGCTCTGTCACAACAAGAAATTTGGGAAAACATATGTTGCAAGGCACAAAAGATGCCCAAAGTAGTGTAAAGAAAAGTTTTTGCCAGTTCATAGTTTTGAAAACAAAATTCACAACATAGAAACATGATTTTGTTGTCTAAGCAAAAGGCAATTTTTGTTGGACATTTTTTGGGAAAAGTGTCATTCATTATGGTATTTATGATTCTTTTGCAAATGCTGACACATATTTTATCACATTATATCAACGGTCTGGCTACAGAAAAGAAAATTTGAATCTGCGTAGATCGAAGAACAAAGACATCCAAAGTAGTGTTAAAAGAACATGTTTCAATTCAGTACAATTGTGGTGGAGACCTTGCCTTTGAAAATAAGGTCTATGGTTCAAAATATAAGGAGCTATAAAATAAACCCAGAATTACTATCCTCTAACTCTTCATAGGTGATTTGATATGGCCCGGCTAAATACACCATGAAAATCTCAGTTCCCAGTGTATGTATTGGTAATTTATGTGAATGGTACCAGAGTGACACATTTGTAAGTTACCAGTGTGTGACATCTCTATGGATGGAGCAACCTGGCATTGATTAACCTGCTGCTGTTGTAGAAGCTTGAAGAGTTGCTTTGTCTCAGTTTAAACATGGGGCCATTCCATGTCGAGATGTGCACTGCAACACGTCATGGATATTTTTTGCTTTAAGTGTGGTGGTGGACATTGATGAATATGAAAATCCTTAATCAATTTCGTTTTTCCAGTATTGGAAACTTGAAATTGGCAATATGAAAGTGCTGCCCAGTGTGAAAGACATTGTTTAAAGATTCACAGATAAGTAAAGGTAGAGTCACACCGAAGACAGCTCCGCCCAACACTTCCCGAATACCCCAGACCGCATTTATTTTCAAATCGGCTACAGTCCCTTTGTTCACTTGAATTTAAAATTTTATCCCGACCAGGGATGATTAGTCGGCGAGTATCCCCGTCGTCAACGAGACAAGATTTCTGAAGACGCCTGATCCCATGTTTATTGGCGTGACGCACTCGGTTCAGGTCCCCGATTAGTCGCCTACCTGAAACGACGGCGCAAGTTGTGACATATCGCAGTCAAGACTTCTCGTCGATTGGTCTCCGAATGTTGACGCCAAGAAAGGTCCGTCACATGAAGACAACACCGCGACGACGCGACCCAACCTCTTCCAACTATACCAGACCACATTTCTTTCCCAAATCGCTGCAGTCTTGTTCAAATTACAAGATAAGAGGATGCTCAATCGCCCGAGCAGTTAAGCGATCAAGCATTTCACTTGTTTAGTTCTCAATCATCGCAGACCTAACACGACAGCACAATTTGCTGTCAAGACTGCAATCGGCGACTTACCTTCTGTAGTCGCCGATTTAGCACCGCTTCAACATATCCGTTGGCTTGCATTTTCTCTCCCAGACTCATTGCCGACCACTTTCCACTACACAACCAATCATGCTGCGCACCAACTCAGTCGGCTACCGCTTCCAAACCGCTCATGTGTTCAAGCCGAAATTCCCGAGTCACCAAACCCCACAATTTTTTTAAGCTCAAATTTCCACGTGCTCCGAACACAAGACCTGCAGAAGACTTTACAAAGTTCCCAGACTGGGCCAAAACTACACCTGAAAAAGGAAATACTCACGAAAAAAATTTCGAAAAACTGGCCATCGGCATCATTCGTTAGGCAGTCTGGAAGCGGTTTTCTAGCAAATAATTGGTAATACTACAGACGACTGCACAGGACAATGCCCAGACCTTACCAGACCTACACATGAAAAAGAAAACTGCTCGCGATTTTCGAAAATCGGGCCAAATCGGCACAGTCTGGAGTCAGTCCGTATAAGTGGTTTTCTATACAAAAATCGGCTGTGTGACTGGAGCTTCTGATAACCCCACCAACTTGAAATCATTATCTTAGTGTTATATGGTGTAGAATTCAATGTTCGCAGATTGTTTCCTTTTAGAGTTAATCAGCTAAGTATTAAACTTTGTTAATTCCATGGCAAACGGAAGTAAATATTTTTTATTGTCATCGGATCACATAGTAGAACTTGCAATACAATACAATTATGAGCACATTAGAAAGGAATATGTGAGGGACAGCCATTGAAATGGTAATTGTACTTTTTTTGACACTTTGACCCCCTGAAACCAATGTTGACATTTGACCTCACCCCCTCTACTTCACGATATGTTGAAGATATATCCTTAAACAACTTTCCTGGGGAGAACTAGCTTGGTGTCTCGTTTGTTTACAACAAATACTAGGTGCCACACACAAAGGTATATGTGACCTAGAAGTCATTGTGCTTGCACAGTGTATACATTCTATGGGAGTATCAACAAAATTTCTTGGCTAAAAATGTAAAGACATCAAGACAAACAACTGGTCTTTCAAGAGTAGTTTCTTTATGAGCATCTCAACATTTTTGAAGTAGAGGGTTGATGTCGAATGTCAACGTTGATTTTCAGGGGGGTTCAATATATGTCAAAATGCAAAATTTGATTTTTCAATGGACTACACTCACCTATCTTTTTGTGCTTATTTTATTGTACTGTAGAAAAGTCCTGCTGTGCGATGGAACATTAACACTATTGTTACCTTTGGAGTTCTGACCCCCCCAACTTGGTTCCAGATGAAAATATTGCCTTTTAAACCCAACCACTTTTAAGTAACTTAACTATCACTTTTTGATGCCAATTTGATTTTTACAACACCAAAAATACCCAAGATAGGGATTTTCCAAATTGTGTGTGTGTGTGTGGGTGTGTGGGTGGGGGGGTCCATTACAAGTTTATTCCCCCTCTCAAATTATCTTTTGCATCACACACCATTTTGGTGGTGACCCCCCCCCCCTCCTAAATTTTGAAAAACCTGCGGGAGAACGAAAGCGGTATGAAGCTCCAAATTGCAGGATTTTCATTTTTCATCAACTCTGTCACCACACAAAATTTTTTTTAAAAAATCCATTACAGTTCCTGTGAACATCTTGAGTATTGACATTAATAGCCCCATGGACTTAGAGTAGAAGACCTACAACACACCAGTTCAAAATTTCACCCCATGTAGGCCCCCTACCTCTAAAATTAAAAGGATTTAAATAAATTCCCAAAGATTGTCCATTAGGGAACCAATCCATTTTTCAGATTTAAAATCTAAAAATGGATTGGGCCGAATCACAATGCTTTTTGGGATTTATTTTACCCCTGTAATTTATGTGTATGCATGGCAAAATATGACAACATCATGCAAGTTCCAAAGCGGCACATTGAGTTTACCGTGCTAATACATATCAGTTTCGTCCTCTTCTATGTACACTCTACTCCAGCAGTTTCATCACCAAAATCAAGTTCACAACGCATTCAGAATCAATCTATATAATGAAACACCTTCGTTTGTCGAGATTCCACGATTTTTTAAGAACTTGGAATCTGCCGATTCTGTTGGGTTATGCAGTTTTTGGAGGTTTTGATCCGTCCACATGTAACAATAATTGATAACCCTTTCAGTTTTTGGGCTGAGGGTATCCTACGGGCTACCCGCTCTATTTACGCATGGTTTTTGACTCTTTTTCAAATAGCATGTTGCAGAAAATATTCGGTGCCGCTTAAATCCTTTAAAATCTTAACAGGTTTTAATATTTTATGAAATGTTGTGCATTTTAAGTCATATGAATATGTTCTCAATAAGATAGGCCCAGCGAAAACAGGAAACGTACTGTTTACAAAAAAGATATTAATGTTCAAAAGAGTAGAAATACCAAAGCGATCACACTCCACAGGCGTCGCCGTCGTTGAGCGGCATGCACTAAAAACACGACGGGGGGTTACACTAAAATAAAACATGAAATCTAGAGGGCGTAACAGGCAACAGGAAGTGCGGCCAAAGAAATCCAATTTAGACAGCGCCATTGGCTTAACACTAGGGTGGGACGAAAAGGTTTTTGTTTCGGGATCACTGGACTCCTGGAGAATTTTCCTTGGATATATGCTAATGGTAAACCGAAGTATTAGTAAAAGCAAAATAGCATGTTTACAACCAGGCAGTCGAAATCTCTTTAATTTCCTAGACGCCACAACAAAACGGTATTGACATGTTTTGTAGATTCAGCAAAAAATCTTTAATATCTAAATGAACATAATGTTTTACCAGGAATCCTTGAAAAAATGAATATGAAAAACATTTTAAAATTGTGCTATCATTTTCGTTTATCCATTAAAATAAAACCCTTTATTTTCACTTATCAAGTTCTTTCTTTCAAATATGTTACCCCTACCCTTAACATTACTTTTAATAGCAGCTATTGCAATGCATGAAAATTTAGTCTCATAGTTTAATTACTTTCTGTAATCAAGTGGTTATTATTGCTACCAAAGGCGAGTTTTTTAAACACTGTGCTAACAAGGCCAAATGAAATAAAGCAAAATCTTTGCAGTGAGTCTTTAGGAAGAAAGTGTAAAATGTTGCCTTGCTATGAGTCTTTTCCTTAGGGGTAGGGGGTTGTAAGTGTAGTGATATCGAAAACTATAAGACTCAAAAAGAAATCACTTTTATGGTTTAATATAGTAGACAAGGGTTCACTTGTGTGGAAAAAACATTTCATTTAGGATCTTGACAATGACCAAATTGTACTCAAATGCTGATCTTGACAAATTCCAGAGTGATATCGCCCCGAATTGGGAGCTCTTTGAAAAATAGCACTTTTCATCCTATATAGTAGAAAATATGAGAAAATAAAGCAATTCTGGATGCTTGTCAGTCAAATCGTGGCATATCTTTCCTTTGCATTGAATTAAGTTTTTGAAAATCATTGTTGAAAGCAAGTTTATACAACGAAAATATGTTTCTTACCCCCGCAAGAGATTTTAAGGGTAGGGTACAACACTGGTCATTCTCTTTTGCTAGTGGATATCAAATTTGAGTCTTTTGCGATTAATATGTTGCTCATATGATCTTACACTATGTTAAGGACTATTCAAGGGTACCATATTTTTAAGGCAAGATAAATTCAATATAATATTACAAAATGCAGCACAAAACCTGGGAAAAAAATGCGTTTTTTTGTACAGGAGGTATATAGGAAAACGAGTGGTTATCTAGTGCCTGGGTGAAACATACTTCGATATTACTGATAATTAGGGTATAAATAGTATATTTACCAAAGGGAAATTCTCCAGGAGGTTCCAAGTGCGATCCGGAGAACAAAAAAAAAAAATTGGTCCCACCCTATCTTAACACCCGTAAAAACGAAATATTGACGAAACATTATGAAATTAGGTAAATGTGTCAAGGAATATTTTAATTTGTCATTTTTAAAGTTGATTTGCGGGTTAACAGGTCTTTAAATCGTTATGAGTGCATTATTGAATTAACGGATGCGTAAAGGGGGATGGCCCGAGTATTGGCATAAGGATATGAAGGTTTAATTTTGATAGAACGGCCCCCTTTACCCCAAAACCCCATCTGTTAAAGTTTCGCACCAATAAGTTTCAAGTTCAATTTTATGTATGAAGGCCACTGGCCCATTTAAATCACAAAAAGATACTACATAATATAACAAAAAGTAGAGGGTATAAAAAAATACAATAAACTTACAGAACCTACTCAGTTTCTAACAAGAATTAGAGATAATTCATGTAACACATCATTTAAAAGAACCGTCTTACAGGAGGAAGATTCATTACGACCGTTTCATTGATACAGTAAGTATTTTCTAATGTTTTGAATAATTTGGTCATGGTTCACAGAGCAATGTTAAATGTGAAATATTGATGGAAACTATGATAATAAAAAGGGATGAAATATTTCTAAGACGTCTTGAGAATGAGGGCAGACCAGTAGGGAAATGGTTATTCATTTCGTGGCGTAGGTTACAAAAATTACAGGTTAGTTCTTCTACTGGTCTGTGCCCACATATCTCTTCCTTGCGGAAATAGCTAGAGTAAGTTGAACCAGAACGAAAGGACTGCCAGCGCTTTCCGATATTAATGCATGTGTACCACATATTTCAATACTTTGGCTGTGAAAGCAAAAGGCGTGATTTTGTAAGCCCCATAGAGTACTGTGTACAATAATATGGTCGGACCAAATTGGGCAACATTTTCGCTCATAACATTCGAAACCCAAACCAATTATAAATTAGATTGCAATGGCACACTTCTTATACAAATGTGATATTTACGATCAATACGGTGGTTGCGAATGAAAGAAAGAGAAGATGTCATGAAGTAAACGAAGGTTCTAAAGAAGTTTGTATATTAATTGAAATTAATTTTTCTTTTTTTATAACATTTTTGAAAAACATTTTGAAAAATTTAAGTCTTTGGGTGACAGAAGTAAAATTTAAGAAATAAATGAAAGTCATGGGTGACAATGTTGCTGAACGTGGGAGCTTACATTTGGGAAAGGGGCTCACGTTGGTACGTGTGCCGAATTCTGTAAAATACTTTACGTCCGTCGGCAGCGGAATTGCTTCTTCCAGTTCTGCTCGGCCAAGGACGATGGGGGGAGTCTGCAGTGGTCAACTCTTTGTGGTGGGTAAGTATAGCGTTGATGTTTTCCCGAATAAGGGGTTGTAGTTATGGTCTATAGCAGTGTACTCCTGCCTGTGTTGTTGGTCCACATTTTCCCCTTTAAAATCGAAATGTAAGAGGGATTATGAAATGCCCATATTCACGATGTGTTTTAAATATTTTACGTTCATGATGCCCTCAGTAAGTATGTGCAAAACGTCACATAAGTCAACTTGAAAAACTCCCAGAAAATGTCATCTTATTTATCCCGTTTCCATACCTTTACATGGATATTTCCCTTGACTCGCCCTTTCCTTTTTAAAGGAATTTTATTTTAAATTTAATTTTAAAGGAGGACACTGTGCACATGAAAAATATTAACACTAAACAGAATTGCCCACTGTTTCAACATACATGCACACATGGGCATTGCTATAATGTCTTGGATAGTGCCCCACAGCTACCCCTTTGTACGAAGAGACAACGGTCATCTCGAGGCATTAGAGGTCATAGCCCAAAAAATGGCCAGAATTATCAAATTGCTAGCCTTTGGTCAAGGCAGTCTGAAATTACATCGCCAGCGAAACTACCGTAATAAAAGCAATAGTAATTTTGAGCCCAACGCATTGTATAGCCATAGCTATTTTAGAATCCGGATGCCAACACAGTGTCGCCGGTTTCGCTCGCCAGCTCGAGCAGACACGCGGCCCGGCCTCGCTATGGAGCGATCTAGTGGAAGTTAACCCATTTCTATGATGGAGGAGATTTCGTGTGTGGGGTTTTGACTTTGGGAACGTAGTAGTAGTGTAATTCCTAAACGGGGAGTGAGCCTGCACATAATTTGGTAAGAAATAGATTTCTGAGAGAACATTTCAGTTACGGTTTTGCATGGGCGCTGGCAGTTAAAGACATGGAGTGTGGTTTGTGTGGGGGGATTGCGTGGACAGCAGTTAGTTTATTTTCTAGGACCAGGGGGTAGATTTTGGGGGTAGGATAGAGGTGGGGGTTAGATTTTTTATTTTTTTTGGGTGCGTAGGGTAGATTCTTGAGATCATTTTTTTCTTGTATCCCATGTGTGTAAGAGTTTAGCATGGGTCAGCTAAGGGCATCGGTGGGGGGGTTCAACATCCCACAATGATTGGTTTATTTATTTATACCGGGGATGTACATCGGAAAGGGGGAGACAGAGCCGAGCATCCTTGAAACAAGAGATCGGAATTGCATGCTTGGTTGTTTTTTTCCCACGCATGTCGATCAGTAGCGTCGGAACCAGTTTTTTATTCAGGAATGGGCAAGGTGGGGGGGTGGGGGGGGCCAGTACATATTTCTGGCGGGAAAGCATATGCTTTTAAAATTTGTTAGTATAGTATATATCTATGTTGTTTTCCTGTAAATTGCACTGTGCAGAACTTGCAGCAAAGTAACCTAATTTTTCCACGGGGCAAGGGGGGGGGGGAACGATTTCCCACAAGGGGGAAGCGGCTCCCCCGCTCCACACCCCCCACCCACCCCAGGGTACGCCACTGGATGTGATCGATTTTCATGACACGTGGATGCATGTGGTCCTTGGGTAGTGTATCACATATTGGTGACCTCATGTGGACCCTGGTGATCTTAGGAACTTGATTCCTTTCACAAACAGGATATATCAAATTGTTGGGGTTTTCACAGTGTCGATTCGATTTTTCATGCCACCTGAATATACTGGGACTTGGTTTTAGGGTCCCACATGTTGGTTTAACTGTGACCTCATGTGACCTTTGTCCCCATTCAACAAAACGCGATAGACAGAAAACACATGCATTCGGTGAAGTGACCCGTGTTGAATGCTATATTTGTATTAAAGGAGGAATGACCCAATTTAAGATAGACATTTTTCATCTGGAGAGAAAGGTCAGTCACCGTAAAGCCCCATCTGTAAGCTTAGCACCAATTTTTCAATACGTTTTGATGTGAGAGCTAAAAATGTGATTTTTAAGCTGGACAAATTTAATACGTTTTGATAGCAGGAAATATAATCGATTTACGGTGTTTTTCTTATATAGGCCTACCAATGGAAAAGCCTTTGCCGATGTGTTTACTGAGAAATATTGATCGTGGGACCTGACCCATGGTTTGGGGAAAAAGGTCATTTTTATCCCCTCCTTGCTTTATAGAAGGGTTTTAACCCCCACCCCGCCCAGCGCTTTATCAGAAGGGGGATGGGATTTGTTTGTATGTAGCTGTGAAAAATCTGTGCGGTGTTTTGTCGTCGGCTCCTGTCCGTCGGTTTCCGTTTTATACCACAGACCCCTGACACCAACTTCTTGATGACACTTTGCACAATTGATCCTTTTAGTATCTACTGCTACTTGCATTGTGACAGACATGTCTGTAGGCCAAGCCAAAGGGTCACAAGGTTTATACTCAGGCATGGTTGAAAAAAAATGTTAAATTTCGGGGAAGATATCGCTTTTTCTTACAGAGTTCCCCTATTCTTATGTATAACTTTCCTCCAAAGGCCAATGTTTCTCTCCAAATGGCCAATTTCTGGGAAGGAGCTTCCCAAATTCCCCACGTTTTCAAGCCATGTTCATGCTATACTTTGTGTTATTTTAGACACTTTTTCTGTTTTATTCCCATAACGACATGCATGTGAAAACTTTTAAGTTTCTTTGACGCATATTATTTCCCCAATTATTACTGTGGTAAAAAGCTGATTTCCAAAAACAAGGTTACTCATTATAAAAAACTATACATGGGGGTGAACACTACCCAATCCCAATATTGAATTGATGAAACTTTGTATGGAGTAGTGGTGCGTGTAAGTAATACCCATGCACTGAGTATAATCATTAGTTGTTGCCTATTAATGATAGTTCATTTGCCAAATGTGCTCCATAGCCATGGGCATCTACAAAGTTTACTTGCAGATTTTCATGTCGGGGTTCGTCTGCACTCCATAAGATAGCCCGATAGTTTCTTCCCGGAGCATTGATTTGCTTCTAGTCATTGCTGTCATTTTAATTTAATGTGAATCTGTGGACAGAGTGCAAAACTGACTAATCTGACATACGACCACTAGCAGTCATTTTTCCAAACTCAAAAGCCATTTGAGTAAATTGCTGTGTTAGATCAACCACAGCGGTCTTGCTTGAAAGATACTGTTTTGTTTATAATAAAGTCGGATCCCGACTTTTTATTGTGAAACCAAATGAATACAAATTTAATTTCTTGACAAATACGCCATGTTAAAATAGCAATCTTAGTCTTTACTTCAACCATTTCCATTCAACTGGTGCCCAAAAAAAAATTTGATGGAAAATGGAGGGTTGCAAGTTTTTTTACATTTTGAAGAAACCGCGTGATATGGCAACCCTAAACGCCATTACAACTTCCGGGTGCAGTTTTTGCGAACACTGTCAATGTGTGGAAAACTGCCCATATGTGAGTTTCGGGGTTAATCCACTATTAACCCTAAGTTTTGATGAAGTAAATAATTTATTCCAAAAAAACTTAATCATGAAATACGAAGAGGTATCTATCTAAGGTTTAAAAGGAGATTTTGTTATATAACTGCCACAGAGACTGCTATAGATAAATGATGTGTAACCAGTTCCCTGAAATAACCGTTTAGGAAATCCACATGCCCAAAAATCAAGAGGTCGTGTTTTACTATTTCCCCCCCCCCCCCTCCCCCCACTATGAACGTGGTGCTGTAATAATTGCCAGTATTTAATTTGTAACCACTGCCAATTCCCTCAGGACCAGACCAGAAAATTAATCCCGCCCCCACCCCCCCCCCCCATTCACAGGAAGCAACAAGGAGTAGGCCTATTGGTATCTGCAATTTATCCCATTCAGTCAAACATCTGTACACAACACATGAATGAAGCATGCATGCACCACAACCACAATAGCATAACACAAAAACATCTCTTATATACCTCTTCCTCAACCGGTTTATGTGCACACATGACAAGAATTATCACAGTTCCTAATTTGAAGATCAAATTGCAAAAATCAAAGTTTCAAAGGGACTTAATTGTGTCCATACATTAAAAAAAAATCCATGTTAATTATGTGTTAAATCCCATAGGAATAGGAATAGATAACAAGACGAGTCCTTAAAAGGACACTCTTCTGCATTTTAGTGCACATTGTGCATGAAACACAAATGGAGTTTGGTAAAAACTATATTGTAATGAAATATGCAAGGCATCAATCCACAATGATAACCCTTTATTGTGAAACACAAAAGACATCAGTTTAATGTTACTTTATGTACATATGTAGTATTTTGAAGTAGAAATCGACATTGATGGAACACCAAGCTTCAGGTTACCATACTTCACCTTTTTAAAGGGAACTTCTATCCAGTGCAAAGGCCAAACCTATTGTGCAGTAATATCTGTTAATACATTGCTGTACAAAAAGTTGTGCGTGTTTTACCAACACATGAAATATTAGTCTGCTTAGAAATAGTTCCATGCTATCAGTGTTAAAAATATAATACAAACAATGTAATTTGTACACATTGTATATTATAAACATTGGAAGTATTATTTTGGATATAAATTGGGCTATGAAGTCATTATACAGTTTAAGGTGTTGTCAAGCAAAAAAAATTGAAGTTTTCTCCGTGTTTGGGGCGAATCCGACCAACCAATCAGAAAAAGTTACATAGCTCTTTAGGTTAGGCCTAGTTCATTAGTGCAAGCAGGGAATGTCATTCTCACTAGTGGTGCAAGTAGGGTATGTATATCACTGACCATGGCCATGCATGGGAAATATGAGAATCTTTAAACTCAACGGCCAGTATCAGTAACAGCTGAACGGGTAAAAACAATGGATGGGAGATGTATTACACACAATAAGAACTGTGTACAACTGCATGAGGGTTTGGTCAATTCAGGATTAATCTTCGCCTGGCAGAAGAAAAAGGGATGTACTTACAAAACCTGCCATATACTTGTTCAACACCTGAAAGTATATTAGCTGTGTTGATTAAAAAAAAAATGAACCAAACAAATATATGATATAGGGATTCATTAAGGTCAAGTTCATCTTTTATCCTTGCACCTTTTCTTTTTTGATTAAGTAGTATTTGTGTTCGATTGGAAGACAGATCGTCCATATTCAGTGCAACAAGGTCGTCCGATGCAATAGCGCATTGATACATCCATGTGTTGCCATGTATTAGGATAACTCAATTTATCATTTACTTGAGTCAATGGACCTTGAAATTGTTTTCAGTAGGCACTGTCGCCTGAAGAACCATTCAATAGCCACTGGCCAAAGACTGGCATAATGTATGTTTTATGGGAATTTCTGACAACTGGTAGCAAAATATACGAATATTGTTGTTTTCATCAAATGATCCCATAGATTGAACACTTCAGGTACTCACTGGCTGATCCGTTGCGGTTTTTGACTTGAGCATCCTATACCGTAACATACCTGCTTGAGTTTCAGAACCTTGGTGCCTCGGACCAGAAAACGTGCTGGGGACAGAGCCTTTTCAGTGGCAGATCCAATCTGTGGAATCCTGTTTTTGCCATGTCATTCAGAATGCTGCTGATATCAATTGAGTCTTGCTCAAAGATCATTTGTATCCTTACGTTTATATCTTTGCTGTTTTTTACGTTTGTTTACTTTCAGGTCATACTATGGCTTTGTACCCGTCGGAAAAGGCGCATTATAAATGTATGTTATTATTTTATTAAGAGCAAATGGAGAATTTCCTTTAGAATCCCGTACAACTGGCAATCCCTTTCACAGAAACGATGACATGTATTGGAAGTCGAACATAAAGAACCGCAGGTAGCCACGCACTAAGTAATTTTTTGACATTTCAGATTACGAAGAATTAGGTTGCAGGACTTACCGATGGGGCAAATAAAAACGAAGTGTTTTCTACAAGTTACGACTAGAAGGAGGTCCCTGGGGCAGTGTATGTGCTATGATGGTTCCGAGGTGTGCATCGGGTTTGTAAGCTTTGGGATATACTGGGCAAAGAGAATACATGTCCCATTATTGGAACTCTAGTACACGATCTGAGGAAATTTACCTTGACGTTAATGGTTTAATACGACTCACTGGAAAAGACCCCGTTGCCTCGCTAGTGTCGCAATGGGGAATCCACTGGTTGTAAAGAGGAACAGTGCCATTCCCCCCCGCATTGCATGTGTTCAAGGTGAGTGGGACCATTTTCAAGTCTATAAATATCTTAATGTCAGTTTCCCTTTTTGACAAAAATAGCATTTCCTTTTACAATTTTGTGTATAATTATTCATATGGAGTGACATGTCCTAATATTGTATCATGTGCGGAAAGGGGGTGCTGATTTAATATGACCAAGGCACAGGTATATGGAGATATTCCTCTAAGTTCAACCTTTGTCGCCCAGTCCCGAGCACGATTTGCTGGTAACTGTCACCGTGCGATTGATTAAGTATTCTCAGACGTCAAATGTTGGAAGTTACCATGCCCAAACAGGGGTCGTCGCAAAGTTGGCCACGCACAAGTCAGGAAAATACATAAGACTAAAACACCAATGGTTGGCCTGTCCACTGATAACTACAAAAGAAAACGGCGTTCAAAATTGTAGTAGATACAATCAATCTAACACCAGGAATCATGGAAGAAAGAATGAATGGCGTTGGGCACTCACACAAAAGAGGAAAATTCTCCTATGCTATTTCAAAGTTTTTCCAAGATTGGCAAGCTCATTTTTATTAAAGAAGTTTTTATTTGTAGTGCTATGAGGAATAGGAAGCACAAACAAATACACGTTAAGGTGGCCTTGGCATGATTTTTACAAAAAAAGAAAATAACGGATTTTCAGGAAAGCCGATAAATTTCTCAGACTAATGCATCAAGAATAATTCTTCTCTTTTGGAGTTTTAACATCAATTTGTATGCACTAGTTTGAGGGACAAAACGCGGTGTAAAATTTTTCTGAATTCGGCAACCGTTAACAAATTTGTCAGTGTAACTGCTTAATTTGGAGCTTCGATTTCTAAATTTCTGTGTTTTTAAAAAATATAGAGAAAAAATGGTAAAAATAACTTGAGGAATAT
Organism: Ophioderma brevispina; assembly: GCA_023653785.1. Classification (NCBI taxonomy): domain Eukaryota; kingdom Metazoa; phylum Echinodermata; class Ophiuroidea; order Amphilepidida; family Ophiodermatidae; genus Ophioderma; species Ophioderma brevispina. The sequence goes on along the minus strand of JAMKCH010035181.1, from coordinate 12,125 downwards.
AGTATACAACAAGTGTGTATACCAATATATAAAATCTAAGGGGTGACTTCAAATTCAACCGCCGGTTGACTGCGGTTCATGGCGGTGTAACCATGTTTACGTTTAGAGCAATTCGAACCTGTCGAACTGGAAAGAACCGGGACGTAACCGGCAAGCAACCGGTGGTTTTGAGTTATGAAGCCAACCCTGAACAACATTAAAAAAAGTAGTTGAACACAAAGGTATGATACAATAGCCGAGGCACAGTGTTAAATATTTAAGCAGATAAATGGGGCTTCACACCCCCTTAGTATAGGTCCCGTTATCATAAATAATGAACAAATCCAAGCGCATGGACCATGTTCATCTCACAAGGATGGCGTTATCTTTTTCAGATGAAAGACCTATGCATGAATTTCGACTGCTTGGTGGACAAATAGAAGCTGAGGGTAGGGTAGAAATTCGTTTCAATAACGGTACATGGGCCTCTGTCTGTAGCGAAGGAATGTCTGCTCTGACCCCAAGCTCATTTGTATCGAACTGGGTTACTTGGATGCATTATTGCTTTCGTACAAAATCCGCCTATGTGGAGAATCTACTAACGAAGATATGTATGCTATTTGGGATAGCACAAGATGGTCGGACTCGGCGGTTGTTACCATTCCCACGTCGTAGCCATGCGATGTACTAATGGTAAATTAAACCCACCATACACGTAGAAAATGATATGCCTTGCTGGCTTGTTACGTGAGTTGTGAATTTGAGTATTTGTACTACTTGGACAGACGCGTTTAAGCACAGAGGAGAATGTCGTGATCTGGATTAATTCTAGTCAAGGCGGTTTACAACAAAAAAAAACAACACTAATCATTGACCCAACGTCTCAGTTGCTATTCAGTGGTTGAAATATACTTAGCTATTTTAGGATTCGGGGCCAAACCACAGCGTCTTGCGTCCAACTCGCTTGGCCTCGACGGTCAGACCGCCTTGAATTTTATGTATTTACGAATTTCTGTGATTAATATATTCCTAATGTCCCATTAAACCTAGCTGACAAAATATCATGGAGCGGGCCCTTGCTTTTGGATTAGTGGAAATGGCGCCTATAACTGCAAAAAAATGATGCCGCTGCCTTCACTTTTTTGCAGTGGTGTGTGTCAGATATTCTCTCAAGACGTTAGGGATATAAGTCCAATGAAGGATGCTCTACATGACTGACACGTAGAAGGTGAGGTATTTTGGCTTACTCTCCATAAAATACTCAATCTGAAAAAGGGAAGGTGATAACACCTAAATATTTTTCAACAACTGCATGGCAATATAACAATGACACTTTAACGTGAATCCCAAACTAAAAGGAATGTGAAGTCCTTTTTCCTTTCTCTTCTCGGCATACCTGGCCGATTGTTGTAAATTTTTAGCTCTATGTTTTTGCTGAGTCTATGTGTATCCAGTGGATTGGGGAAATGAAAATGAGGTGACATTTATTCATTTTTACGAAAATTAGCACTTATTTGGTGGAGAAAGACGGTTTAATGTGTTGTTAATATTTCTCAACAATTTTACACGGGTTTGTTTTCCTTTTCCATATTGATGGGACTATAACGAGTTCTATACGCTGGCTATTTGATCTACATGATGCGTTCTTGAAAGTCCCCCCTCTGACTGAACACAGGCCCGAACGCCGATCCTTTCGACTATCGCAACTAAGAGTATTACAGCACTATAGACTACAGAGGTGTTGGTAGATGGCCGCCATGTCTAAGATGGCACCGTATTCTAAGATAGTTTTTAATGGTGCAGTTGAAGTTATTTCACCAAATGGTTTTCTATCATACTTGGCCAAGTGCAGCAAATTTGCCCAGAGGTTTCCCTCCCCCCTTTTTAAAAACAAATAAAATTTTGGGTGTTTTTTTTTAAATAACAAATAAAAAAAAAACGTGCTGCGTCCAAAGCGTAGGCGGGGGCGGGACGATCCACCCTGTTATTCTTTTACTTGGAACTTTCGCCAAACAGCGATTAACACTGGTTCAAGACGGATCTTCCACTGTGAACTTCAAAACATATTGTGCATGTATGTTCCCATCTTGCCAGCCTCCCTCAATAATATTTTTTCTAAACAACTCCGTACTTTGTCGAGATCTTTCATATATCTTAAGGCTATAATTTTATTCTATCGACCAGGTCTATCGTAGGGCAATACTAGTGTATTTATCATCACAAAGTGTTTTCATTTCAGAGGAACACAGGGATACCTTCGCTATCCATTAGATCCTATATTGATTTTTGGCAGCCATATTGGTCATCAATGGTAAGACAGCACAACCAAAGTGTAACCTATATATGCTGTAAATACAATCTCTCTGATTGGTTGCATTTTTTCGAAGCTGTCCGTATTTGCGGGCATATCTTTAAAACATTCAGTCAGTTTAGAAATTATAGTGCACAAGTGGAGCAGAAATATACACAATACACGTTCCCTTTTTCTCTTACCTAACTTTTCAAAAAGAAAGTGCCATTTCAGAATGGTAAGTATTTGTTAGAAACTCCGCGCCGCTCTACAAATCAATCCTGCTCATTTTAAATATATACCCAGATCTGAAAAACATCGTTCGTTTGTTATAGTCGGCGGGGCGAGGGGGAGGGGGATGTAAGGGAACTGATTTTGACTATACTAAAGGGGTATAGAAGAAGAAATTTCTGCGCAAAATAGTATCTGCGGGAATCGAACCTGGTCTCTTTATATAACATTCTAGATGCTGAACCATTACACCAGTACCACAGATACTCAGCGGCAGTATGATGTTTGTGGACTAGATGTTTTGAAAAAATGTAAAAATATTTGGGGGTGTGTTGTTGTGCATGACCACACACGGGGTCCCCCGTTTCCTCCCTCGAAAACGTGTCAGTGTGGCACGAAGATGACCCAGTGGGTTGGGAATTACTTTGTCATCTGTTTTGGCAAAAACCAACCGGCTTGTTCTTTTTCTTTTTTTTCTTTCTTGACTAAATAATATTGGGGAAAACGACCGACTTGTTATAAATTGTGAGCTTAGACTCTTTCTATGTGTCGGGTGTGTAATTAAACCATCCTCCTGCCTTTTACATGGCACAGCAATCTAGTTGCTAAGTGAGTAGTGCAATTTTATTAAAGATAATAATCCTTACTGTGTATACATCTTCGTGCATATTCCTATTATGTCTAAGATATATATAGATATATATATATATATCTCAATTGTTTATTATATCATATATAACATCTAGTAAGACCAGGTATAGTTACAGGTTGACTATCTTTGGATTAAGAGTCTTGTCCTAATTCCATTACAGGAGAGCGTAAAAATTAAATACAAAGTACTAGACCTCTGGAAATGCAACCGTTACTCTGAGTTACACGGCATACCCTCACTACGTTCACAGGGCATCGATCTTCAGACGGATGCTGACTCATAGTCGTGTCTAACCAGAGACACCTGTAAATAATTACTGTTATATGATGTAATATTACGCCCCCACTATTCGTAGCTGGTTGAGCACTCTCGACAATTTGAAAAAGTACAGACAAGTGCTGGAAATGCCTCAGTCGTGACACAATAGCATGTATATACATACAGGTCTTCTGGTTAAGACACGGACTATGAGTATCATCCGTTGAAGATCGGATGCCCGTGATCGTAAGTGAGGGGATGCCGTGAACTCAGAGATAACGGCGAGAGGACTAGCTTCATGCAGGTGTAAATGCTTATTAAGCAGAGGAGATAAATGATGAACCGCTGGAACGGTAGTGTTATATATTATATATCCGGCAATAAGCTGGTCCGACAGTTAATGAAAGTTTTGCTTAAGACATATCTTCGTAATATTACAATATTTTTCACAACCAGAATCTCTAATTACTCGTTTAGTCGGCGATCCGATCCACCAGGCTAGAGTTGAGATTTACTACGACGGTACAGCTGAATGGGACACTATGTCCGACGATTGGAACCTTAAACTGGCAACACTAGTAGTTTGTAATGAACACGGATATGGGATGCAATTAATTTATCCGGATGTTTTGATGACAACTATAGAACGGCACAGGGAATAAAAGTTCTAATAGTGCATTAATGTCGTGGATGAATGAACCTAAATAGTTGTCTTCTCGCTTCAATTTTTTATCAGGATGTCCCTTTGCCATGAACTGTGATGCAGGTTGTTTAAGGAGGACGTCTCGTGGACGCCTAAGGTCAGAAAATACCTTCAAACACAATAACCGATCGCTTGTGCACAAATGAACTCTAAATATATATAATAAACCGTTTTAAATGATCTTTACTTGATTTGGGTTCAAGAATTTGGTATGTTCCAAAACCTTACATAATCAAATTACACAATTAACACACAATTTATGTTATACTTAATTTGTAACATGAAATGTCCCACTGAATGTCCACATGTAGCTTGCAGTTCACGATATGTCCCTCACCAGCGAAACTCCAAAATGACAGCGCACAAGGTCATACAAATCTCAGGTAATAATTCCAAGGAATCTTCTCAGTCCTGCATGTATCTTGTCCAGCAGTTCAAGACGACGGGGCCTTCCCTCGACGCCAAATGGTCCACAATAATAAATCCAATCCAGGTAATAACCACCATCAGTCTGTCGCCAGTATCCTCATATGGACTACAAATTGGAATCCTTTTTTGATTTCCAAAACTGAATCTCTTTGGCTTAAAAGAAGACAGCAGACAATTTAGCTATCAAGCTCCGGCGGCATCCAAAACATTAAATCATGGCAACTAGATGTAGCATAAATCTACCATTATGGTAGAGAAAAAAACTCAGTTATAATTTACTGTATAGCTCCAGATCTCTAGTTCAGCTCCTCTGATTACAATCTGCTGGCCTCAGTCCTTCAGAACCAAACTCCTATTTATCTTCCACACAGCTAGAGTCCCTTTCTAACAAAATCCATTACATCATCCTCAGATAAAACCTGACCTTGCACATCAAATCAGATTTCACAATCTAAATTACATCACTTTCAATATATATAACTTTGTGGGGAATTCCTGATTTGCAATGTTTTGATCTTTTAAAGCATAAACAAGTGATTCAGTTACGAAGTTTACATCTTGGTTCCCACTTCCCTATTGTGCATCTAAACAGGTGCACTTAGCAAAACAACTTTAGGGGAATTACCTGTTCTCTATTTTATAGTAAACAATTGCTTTTCCCATGAGAAATCTTTTCTCAAAAAAATTGAGAAAATAATATTTTTAAAAGTTTAATCAAAAAAACTGGAGGCCATATAACATTCCTCCCCCTTAAAAGAAAATTTGAATGAAATGAAAATTTTCACCAAAATCTTGCAGTTAACCTTTAACAAATGTGGTTAATTTTACAATACAGTTTACACAGTGCCAAATTTGAACTTTTATAATGTTCTTGCATTGTGCCTTAAGTCTATATTACATAAAGTTGTAATTCAAATCTTTAACCAAAATTTAGGCCAGCTTGGACAAGGATCTGCTAAGTACATTATCTTTTTCCTTGGATATGTCTTATGTCCAGATTGTATACTTGTAGGGTTAAACTCCACCTGACAAGTCTCTGATCTGTTTTTCATTTTGGACTGAAAGTAAACGATTGTGATCCGTGTACATAGAACTGGGTGCATGGGGTTTTACTCCAACGTACACTTCAAAATTTTGCAATGACAGTAGCAATGAAAGGCATCTTTCTCAATTTTGAGTAGTTTTTGATGTTGTCAAACTCTTAGAGAATAATAACATACGGGATGATCTACATCATTTCATCTGCTTGCCTGAGAACTCCACCACAGCCTAGATCACTGGCATCAACTGCAACTTGATGTTTTGAAAATTGAGCAATCAAATGGCGCATTCATCAAAATAGATTTGATTTCTCAAACGCTTTTTTGGCATTGCTCTGACCAGACACCCCCCCCAATTTTGCGTTTTTCTTCAGAAGGTTGTCAGCGGACACGCAATTTCTGAGAAATTGGACAGTATTTTCTGTAATACCCGACACATACCGAGGAGAAAAACAGTGCAATCGCACACCCCTTGTTCTGACATACCCCCGCACAATGTTCCCAGTCGCAACATAATGGTAAGAATTATAGGATTCTCAAACGTGATCCCAGCACTCAACAGACATTCAAGGAACCCCCTGTGACGGCGTTTAGAGAGATCGTAATCTCTCAAACTTCGGCTCAGAGCGTCTCATCCCCGCCCCGCTGCCGAGGAAATCCCCGAACCTGGTACATACCGTTGTGGTCTTTCACGTTGCAAGTACTTGCGCCTATGTTTCAATTGAACTCATCTTCGTATTCGTGGCTCCAAGGGTTACTTTGACATCACTGAACATTTCACATGTACATATCATTAAATAGTTGTTTACATATTTTTTGTACAAAGTGCAATATCCTTTATGTGGGGTGAGACCTGCCGGCGATGATCAGACCGGTTTACAGACCACTTACGCTCTATCAGATGCACACTTGAAAGACCCCACCCCTCCCAGTGCCGACATTTTCAATATCCCTCCGTCTGACTGGTCCATAAAAGACATTCAAGTTATGGGTGCTATTTCCGCCAGAGGCCAGTAATAAGACGCCATTGTGGCTGAGGCATAGCTCTATTCAAACTTGGTTACTATTCAACCCAACGCTTAAATAGTAAATTTGATACTTTTAATCTGTAAGGATTTTTTATACTTTTTCTTCAATTTGTAGTTTTTAATGTTGGCTTCGTACTACTAATTGGGCAACCTCACACCTTCGCTGGGTTGTAAACAGGTGGTTTAGCCAGACAACAATGAGTTTATCTCTTTCATTCGGTTTTTGATAATCCCTTGTGACTGGGCAGTCACTCGCTTTATTTCTATTTTCGGATGCTTTGCCAGAGTGGTAACATCACACTTGTCAAAGGGCGTTCAGCTCGAAACGTGTGTATATAATGGGTAAACATATCCAGCAATGGTACAAACTGGGTAAAAACGTACACGACATATAAATGAGCCAGTGCTACGCCAGAAACACGACCTCTATATATGATAGAGAGAGAGAGAGAGGAGAGAGAGAGAGAGAGAAGAGAGAGAGAGAGAGAGGGAGAAAGAGAGAGAGATATATATTATTATATATATATAGATATATATAATCTAAATACATACATACAACATACATACATACATACATACATACACCATACATACATATACAACACCCTACAACATACCATACATACATACATACATACATATCATAAATACATACCTACATACATACATACATACATACATAACATAGGCCTACATTATATTGATTTGATTATTTGTTGCGCTTTGTAAAATTTAAATGATCATAAATGAAAAAGAATATTCAATTTAGTCAATGTAACAATGATACATTGATTTACCGCGACATCGATGCAAAAACGTTGAAAATCGGTCGGGAATATGGGTCATTCATCGGTTGGGACACAAAGTGTGAAATGATAGTGAAAATTCAAAAATGTTCATAAACTTAAAATAAACAAACTTTTTAGTTAGGGGAAAATACCACTTTGAAATTTATGGGGAGTTGTAAATGGTGGATATACATGACATGTCAGGTACCGTTTTGGGGTCCATCTCAAAAAAGTGCAGATGTAACCTTGACACCAAATCTCTGTATTAATGCTTCATTCTGAAATGTTTTACCATTATTTGTTTCATGCTTCTTAAAATATAGGAATGTTCGTTAAGCAGAAGAATTTACTTGTTTGGTCTAAGCTTTGGAAAAAAATACAGTGACAGCTGTAAATGTATTTCAGGTCCTACTTTTCACTCTAAGGGAAAGTTGATGACTAAAAGTTAATGTTTGTTTAAATTTAGCACCTGTACATGATGAAACCTCACATCATATTTTAATGGCACACAGAGTACCACTATTCCAAGTAAATTAATAGTGTTTTATGAACAAACCTGGAATTTTGGAAATAATGGCTCATAAATCACCAATTTGTGGATGGTGTCAATGATACGTCTGCATTGCTTCAATTGCCCATTTATTTGGTTTGAACTCTTTGATTAGGAAAATACATTATTCTTCATGACTGCAATACATTAAGACATCGATCTAGTAAAAGCAATCCCCTTATGACAGCACTTGTGTGAAACATGCAAGATATGTTACAAAATAAGTGGTTATGTGTTTTCGGATGAACCATTGACCCACCAGTCAATGTGTACGTCCAATAAATTATTCATGCATAACTTTATTGATAATTCCAATAAGATGTGCTTTAAGTGTTTTTCATTTGTAACACTATAGTCCATAATTTGGTTAAGTTATTCAATTCTTCGGAGTACAAGATTGTTAATAAATTATGACAAGTTTAAACTGAAAATGGTGTCATGTACATTCTGTACAATTATTGGACACCGCAAAAGCAATAACATATTTTTCCTACATAGTGTGGTACCAGGTAATAATTGTTTATTTTTATGAAAGGGACTGTCAAAACCTTTTATACATAAAAAAAAACAAAGGTATGTTTAAAATTGATTGATTTTAAAATTTGATAATAGTGTGAAAAAATGCGGATGTAACAGTTGACACCATGGTTCAAATAAGGAACGTTTTTCGTATATTTTTAAAAAATATGATTGATTATCCATCATTTAAACTGACACTTAGAGTACTGCAAAACCAATTCAAGACAGACAATTCAGACAGAAGAAGACTAAGTTTAATCATCAATATCAGGGGTCGTGGCGGATGTAACATAATTGACACCAGATTTTTACATCCGCCAACCTTATTTGGCGACCTTTAATGTTCTAAAAATATGAGATGCAAATAATTTTTATTATTTTGCATGCTTGTTTAAATACTTTGAATTAACTTTTAACTATACAAATGAAGTCCCAAGTGAATATGTAATTGGCAATATATTTCCAAACCAAGTATTTTATGTCACACATTTTCCTGATTATTTTGGTTATTTTTCACCTATTTGGCGGAATTTGTGCAGGAAAATATTTTCCGATGTATGCAAACTTGGTATCATTTGAACGCCTATTGTCTGTAACTTTAATGCAAAATGAAAATATTTTGAAAATATTTCATCACTTAGCCAAAAAATCTCTTTTGTTTCCAATGTGGGAATATTTTGCCTGTGTCCCAACCTGAATGAATGACCCATATATCAACCGGAGCCTAATAATGTAGCAGGTGAGTAAAAAAAATTGACCCTTGATTGTGTCGCCATTTTGAATTTTTAATAAGGGTGGTATATCTAGACAAATGGTGGGTTATCTGCGGAAACTTTTCATTATCTTGTAATTTGCTGCAAAGTTCATTTCCAATCTGTTAAGTATAGACCGAGCCACTACAGTCTTTCGAATCAAGAATGTGCAGTGAATCAATGCATGATTTTCTTCTGGACAGGATTTCCTCACTGAATGCGTTCATGTTCAAGTGAATACCGTGGACAGAGCAAAAACCGACTACTTGATTCAAACGACTGTAGCTCGTTCTATAACCTAACCAATTGGAATGATCTTTGTAGTAATATAAAGATAATGAACCCAGCTTTCAGATGATACAAATTTTAGATATATATACTTAACAATTCCAAAATGGCGGACACAATCAGGTCAATTTTTTTTACTCACCCTGCATTTAAGTAGTAGTAGTAAAATCCAAAGTTTTAAATCCGGTTTGTCCCCGTATGTGGTGGTCCGGATTACCTCACCATTGCACAACCGCCCTTACTCCTCCCTCCACTTCATCCCGATTCAATGCATCCTCCATTTTCAACCCAACCCTCCTACTATCCTCCTACCACTGCTTCTTCCATGTTTTCTTTTGGACGTCCCCTCCTCCTTGAAACCTCCACCTCGAACTCAAAGAAGGCCTCTTCTGGTATCTCTCTTCCTCATCTCCCCTCCCGTCCATCACTTTCCCTTTGTCCTATCAAATGCCTACTGCCAAGTCTACAAAACACCATATGCAACTTGTTCTCTTTACTCGTTATCCTCTTTGCAACCTCCTCAAAATAAACACTGCATCTATCGCACCCTTCCTGCATAAACCAAAATTGCATCTCATCCACTTCCACCATCCTCCGAATCTTATTCTCTAGAACCTTCTCCACAATCTTCATTGCATGCTCCAACAACTTCACACCCCTATATGCACCGCAACTCATTGCATCCCCTTTCCCTTTAAAAATTGGAACTACCACACTCACTGCCCACTCCTCCGGCATCCCTCCTCCATCTAACACTCTCTGACACATGCCCAACTCCATCATCACACCAATCTTATCTCTCCACTCGCACTAATCATCTCAGCACTCACCTCTGAGGGTCCAACTACCTTTCCTTTTTCCTTTCTCTTATTGCCTTCACCACTTCTTCCAGACTTACCCTCTCAACTGACCCTTCCACCACATCAGCCTCTACATTCTGATCCCACTCATTCTCCTCATTCATGATTCTCTCCATATGCTCTTTCCAGACTCTACCTCTATCTCTCTCACTAAAATTCAACTTTACATCACTTCCTCTCATACATCTTCCCCCTTCAACATCTCTTGCATCCATTTTCATTGCCTTCACTATCTTATACAACTTATTTGGATTTTCTCTCAACTCACTCAGCCCCTTCTCTGCCTCCTCCTTCGTAGCCTTCGCAACCACTTTCTTTGCTCGCTTCTTTAGCCTCTATTTCTTGCGCTTTCTTCCGTTTTGATAACAAATGATATGAATATTAATTTATGCAAATTACTAGATTCAGAACGACTGGCTGTATCTAAGCGGATTTTGTTACAGACAGCCAGTAGTACATATCATTATAACCTAATGAATAATGCAATTTTCCCCTTAACTTGATTTTTAGAGTTTCCCCATTAGAAATTTGATCTACACCGCTGCTCGTTTATGCTTTCTGCAGATCATGCAGGTCAAAAGGGGTTCTTTTTAATTTACTCACTAAAGATAACCTTCCAATTTGTAAATAACGGTGAAGTTACTACTAATGTTCGGATCGGAAATTTCAAAGGATTATTGCAACATAGGTGTGAACTGTATGGGCGTAGTGTTCAGTGCAGGACATTCGCCATAAGTTATATAAGTTTATTAAGCATTAACATTTGAAGGTTAATATGGTTAATAATATATTTCAAGATTCATAGTTCGCCTCCTTTTGATCCTGCCAATGATTTCCCACATGTTTAAAGTCCACGTTAAATGTCCTTTCATGAATGTATAATTATTAAAGGTTATCCTTATCATAATGAAAAATCATTATTTACTTGTAATTTCATACAGACCAAAATATACGCAGGATCAGGACAATCACTGGAATTCGTTTGACCGGAAGCGGCACAAAATGGTTGCAATTTGTGCAGATCCGGTTGCAGGATGGATTGTGGCGGAATGTGTGTCTCACCAAGGATGAGTCTTTGTTCCTGGAAGGTGCATGTGAATCACTACCAGAGTGGATTCTAAGATGGTTACCACACAATCAACAAACAGAGGATAACAGTAATGTAAGCTATGTTGATGTCTTATTCTGGAATGATGACAATGATGACTACTTCGTTTGGAAAATCTTTAACGACCGACAATATTTCCCTGAGCTCCTATTGATGCCTGGAAATTGCGCTAGTAATGATCGTTACGAATTCCATTTTTCTTGTAAACAGGGTATGTATTTATTTTAACACTTAAGTAGATAAGGGGAGGGGTGCGTGTATGCAATATATTGTTTTTCTTCGATATTATTCCAACAGTATTGGGTTCTGATTATATCTATATGTTTGCCTTGCTTTATCTTTTGAAGCAAACAAATGAAAATCCCCCCCCCCAAAAAAAAAACTATAGTAGATTTCAAATTAAGTGAAACTCCATGCATATTCCGATAGGGATGGTATTGATATGGGGTTCAATCCCTGGCCATGCGGAGACTAGGCCTTTGTTGCCATTACAAAACATATTGTGTCCATGGTACAAAGTTCATGTACAGAACCGGCTTACTGGAATCCGATGCATTCAGTTTTACAATGGTCTGTTAATGATAGAATAACTTATGCCATGGTTAACCGAGATGCTAAATCCGATTTGCGCTAATCTCTTAATACAAGGT